>JABUQX010107627.1:2500-7500 GCA_015478945.1 Trachelipus rathkii
ACGAGAGTTGGTGAAGGTAGATGATATCGAAGTGAAGAGTATGATTAATTTTGTAATTGTAGAGAAAAAAATCTTGAAGTATGTGATGGATATTAAATTAGTACGGAGTATTTTGGTCGGTTGACGCAAGTTCGATTCCGACTTCGTACATTTTGCTGTATATGCTCATAGCTTAAAGGCTAAAACTAATTTAATTTAAATAAAAATATTTAAAACACCAGCTAAAGTAAATTAAATAATATATATATATATATATATATATATATATATATATATATATTATATATATGATTATATATATATATATATATATATATATATATTTTATATATATATATTATATATATTGATTATAATTTGTAGTCCATTAGTATTAACTAATTCCTATTTTTATTTTTATTTTATTTTTATTTTTATTTTGTACTTTTTCTTTTTCTATTTGGAACCAATTTTTTTGTCTCGAGCGAAAAGTCACGTGATCCTTTCAACTTCCGTTCTCTTTCGATCACCCGCCATTACTAAAAACACGTTCTCTATTTGTTCCGATTTTTGCTACAGTTTTTGTCAGTGTGTCACTTTCACCATCCAAGTTTATGAATTAATTCTTCAGAAAATATCAAGGATTTCATTCCAGCTGTGTGCTTCCTTAACAAGTGATGATTTTTGGTTATTTTGTGAATATCCACCGTTGCTTCAAACTTGTGATTCAGCTTAGCCTCAGTGAATTTGAACTATTACTATTTTCTGCTTCAAGTGATTGTGATCGAAAGTTAATTTTGTATAAATTTTTATCGTTAAAAGCCAGGGGTGAGTTTGTGCTTAAAATTTATTTCTAAAAAGTGAAACATTTATTTTTTATTTAAATAACACATTTTCTATTATATTACTTACGTAATTTTTATATCGAAAATAAATTAGTCACCCTTCATACCTTCTGTTTCAAAGAAGTCCAGATTTCAAGGGATCCTATGTTATATTTCTCATAAATTCTAATTCCTTATTTTATGGTGTGCAATTATTTATTATTTTTTATAAATATTGTTATTGTTTATTTGATGTATTATAAATAAGTTTATTTGTTTTTAATCAGATTTATTGATGCTAACGTTGTTTCCGCGTTTCCAATCTTGTTGATGTTGTTTCTTCAGCAAGTCCAAAAACAATCATCAACAAAGTGGTGACTGGAGTGTGTTTCTACCCTGATGCCCTCTGAACAGTGTTTTTCAAGTGCCTTCACAGACGTTTTTGTATTCACCGGGACCGTCCAGTGGTTCCTCCTGCTGCATATAATTTTTTTTTTTTTTAGCATTTTTAATTTTTTAATATATCTTTTCATATTTCTATTTCACGGGAGCAAGCTTATATAAACAGCTGTGCTTTCGAGTATATTTTTTTTTTTTTTCTTTCTTCTTTCCAAAAAGCGAAGAGCTGGTGGTCCTCTAACCCCAGTGTTATGGGTTTTCGTAGTTTTAAGAACCTCCTTATTTTTAATTTTTTATATATTTTTTAGATAGCGTTAGGAAAATTTTTAGTCGGCAATTCTACCTGCCCCATCACTTTATATTATCTTGCATTGTTAACACATACAGTATTATTATTTTTTTCTTATAAATATGGCTCCTGTGGATGACATTCCAAACAATTTAAATACAGCTCAACCTCCACCTGCACCTCAACTTCCGACTCCTGCTCAGACCACTACTTTCCAGTATTATGGTAAGTTATTGAGTGAGAATCTGGATCTCACTTTTGTGTTATTAGAGTTACAGTTGCAAGATAAATCCGAAAGCGATCGATTTAGAGCTTTATTAAATATACTTCCAACTAAAATTTTACAACGCATAAGAGATGTTTTACCAAATGTAAATGTTGGCATTAGGCCCTATAGTGAGCTCAAGGCTATACTCTTAGACAGATTAGGACAATCAGAGCCTGAAAAAATTAGAAAGCTTTTGAGAAATGAAGTTTTGGGAGATAGACTACCATCAGTTCTTTTAAGCAATATGCTTTCATTGTTAGACGGTCCTCCCGTGGGACCTTGCATCCATATAGTGCGTGAGCTATTTATACAAAAGCTCCCATCTAACATTCAGTACCAATTAGCTTTAGTAGATCCTACGTGCTCATTATCGGAATTAGCTGTGCATGCAGATAGGATCGTAAAAGCGGAAACTCTTACGACGCAGCTCGCACCTTTTCCCGCTTCAACTGCTCTAGCCCGCAGGCACAAGCCCTGGTACAAGCAGCGCAATCACGTTGTTGGAGCAATCAATTTTGGATTTGCAAACAAGGCTCCGATCGCTTGAAACTCTTATACATCCTAATTTTTATCATGCTCCTTCGCCTAACATGGACTTCTCAGCACATCGTCCACGTTATTTTAACCAGCCTCGTCGTTATTTCAAATCTCCTCACGCTACTCGTCAATCCTTTCATCAATCACAGTCTCCTTCTCGTTCGGCACAGCAACCTCCCTCTGCTCTTGCTCATCCTTCTTCTGTCCCTTCTCCTTCTGATTCCCAAGGCATTTGTCTTAATCACCAGCGTTTTGGGGCTCACACCCGCAATTGTCATAAACCCTGCGCTTTTTCTTTAAACGATACTGCCACATCGTAAAGTCGCCCGATGTGGCCAGTGCCGCGTCTAACCTTCTTTCTATCTTTGATCCTAACACAGGTTACACATTTTTAGTCGATACAGGTTCTTCCTTCAGTGTTCTTCCTCGATCTCTTTTACAAAAGAACCCTGTTTCTGAACCTCTTAATTCTCTTCAGGCCGCTAACGGGACTCTTATTCACACTTATGGCTCTAAACGTCTTCATCTTACTCTCTCTTTCCGACGCGACTTCCATTGGGATTTCGTCATTGCAGACGTCACCCTTCCCATCATAGGCGCTGACTTCCTTTCCCATTATAACATCCTTGTTGATCTTCATCATAATAGAATCATCGATTTTGACACGCAATTTTCTTCCTCCTGTATACGTACCGCTTCTTCCATCAGTGGAATACACCTTCCATCTTCTAGTAACCCTTTTGAAGCACTTCTTCATTCGGATTTTCCCGAACTTGTTTCTCCTATTTCTACCTTTTCGGAAGTCAAACACAATGTGGTCCACCACATTGAGACTTCAGGCAGACCTCCCTTTGCGCATGCACGTCGCCTTGCTCCCGACAAACTTAAAGCTGCCAAGCTTGAGTTTGATACCCTTCTTCAGCAAGGTATAATTCGACCTTCAAATTCTGAGTATGCCTCTCCTCTTCACCTCGTCCTTAAACCTAACGGTGATTACCGCCCTACGGGGGATTACAGGTGTCTTAATGCAATTACACGCCCCGACCGTTATCCAATTCCGCACCTGCAAGATTTTACCGCAAATCTTTCGGGATGTACCATCTTCTCGAAAATTGATTTGGTGAAAGCTTTTTACCAAATTCCAGTAAATGCTGCCGATATTCACAAAACGGCCGTAATAACTCCCTTCGGCTTGTTTGAGTTTCTCCGAACTCCTTTCGGCCTCCGGAATGCTGCCCAATCTTTCCAGAGGTTCATCGATTCCGTGCTCCGTGGACTACCTTTTGTGTTTGCTTATCTTGACGATCTCCTTATAGCCAGCTCTTCCCCAGAGGAACATCTCTCTCACTTACGCCAGGTTTTCGCAAGGTTAGTGACTTTCGGCATTCGTATTAACTCTCTTAAATGCATGTTCGGCGTTACTTCGCTAACCTTCCTCGGCCATTCTATCTCTTCAGAAGGTATCCGCCCTCTCGAAGACCGTGTCTCTGCTATTCGCTCTTTCCCCATGCCCCAGAAGCAACGACAACTTCGTCGTTTTCTGGGCATGGTAAACTTCTATCACAGGTTCATTCCTTCGGCAGCAGACATTTTGCGTCCTCTTAATGCACTTCTCAAGCCTTCTCGTAAGGGATCTTCCGCCTCCACCTCCATCGATTGGACTGATGAGGCCCGTCTTGCTTTCTCTACCATCAAGGAGGCTCTGGCTTCTTCTGTCCTCCTTGTTTTTCCCTCCCCCACTGCTCCGACACGCATTCACACTGATGCTTCGGATCACGCAGTCGGTGCTGTTTTGCAACAGTACCTTGAAGGCGAATGGCGTCCGCTGGCGTTCTTTTCTAGGAAGCTCCAACCTCCCGAGGTTCGGTATAGTGCTTTCGGGAGAGAATTGCTAGCTATCTACCTTGCCATCAAACATTTTCGGTACTTTATTGACGGTCGTGAGTTTCACATACTTACGGACCATCTGCCCATCACGTACGCCATTACAGCTTCTACTGTTAAACAGTCTCCCCGTGAGGCGCGTCATCTCGAGTTTATTGCTCAGTTCACCACCGACATTCGTCACGTTAAGGGTGCTGAGAATATTCCCGCAGATGCTCTTTCCCGCATTTGTGCCATTTCTCCTCTTCCTTCCATCGATTACGAGGAGATGTCCCGTCTTCAGCAGCTGGAAGACTATACCTTCCCTGCCAACTCTACTTTTGATATTCAGAGTGTGGAAGTTTTTGGATTTCCATTTCCACTTCTCTGCGACATGTCCTCACGTCTACCCCGCCCTGTCGTACCTTCTTCCATGCGTCGTCTTGTATTTCACACAATACACGATGTTTCGCATCCCGGCGTAAGAGGTACACAGGTCAAAGTCGGTAAACATTTTGTCTGGCCGTCCCTTCTCCAGGACGTTAAGCTTTGGACTAAAAGTTGCCTTAGCTGCCAACGTGCAAAAGTCCATAAGCATACTAGCGCTCCTGTCGAGCAGTTTCTTCCTCCGGGGCAACGCTTCGACCAGGTCCACATTGACTTGGTCGGTCCCCTACCTCCTTCAAACGGTTACACACACCTTCTCACTTGTATCGACCGATTTACTCGCTGGGTCGAAGCTATCCCTCTTCAAGATACTTCAGGAGAATCCATTGCTCAGGCTTTTCTCTTCCACTGGGTTTCAAGATTCGGTACTCCCTCTACGGTCTCGACAGATCAG
>JABUQX010107627.1:17500-20456 GCA_015478945.1 Trachelipus rathkii
TTCTTCTTTCCAATTAACAAGTTTAACCTCCTTCGTATGTTTTCTTCCTCTCACAATACGTTCCAAGCAATCTGACTATTTCTTAAAATTTCTACTCTAACTTACTTTTCATTTATAATTTAGTTGGTTATACCCTCTATTATATATCTCCCCCCTTAAGTTTGTCCCCACAAACTTATAAAGAATGTAAACCCCAATACCAATAATAAGTTAAATTTTTACCCCCAAAATAGTACTTACGAAATCTCACTTAAATATAAAAAAAGGGCTTATAACTAAATTCAAACATAAATAACTAACTAATCTATCTTCTCCTTTCCTTTTTTTTCTATTATACTGCCTCTGCAGCCACTTCCTATGAATTCTCTCATTTTCTTGTACGATATCCTCCCTCTCAAGTTTTTCCTTCTCCCTCAATTTCTCAATCTCCCACTCCATCTATTGCAAATTTTCTAACAAAAATAAAAAACGATAATCAAGGCACGTTCCACACCCTACGGAAGCCACCAGTGAAACCGTGCCGTCTACCATTGACTCCTCTGAGTCAATAAACTATAATGCACACTGCTCAACCTTCAATTAGTAACCTCTGTTTTAACAACCCTTCGTTAACATATCCTAAAAATACCGTATAAATCCAAAATAGTAAGGAAAGTTTCACTTATCATACCCATAAATAAATCGCAGAAAACAATAACTAACTCAATTTCCAAATAAAAGAAGCTACTCCACACGAGCTTTCGTATTAATATCCCAACAGCACTAACACTTTTGAATAATCTGTGCACCCACACCAGATGCAACTTTTTAAATAATAACAGCATAAATCATAACGAACAAAATAACTTACAAATTTTAGTTTCAATCAACAACCGAACTATATCAACTCTCGCCTGAATCCTGGATCCTCCTGCCTCGTCAGGAACTAGAGCACATGACTCAGTGACACGTAGGACCAATAACACTGCTCACTTTCCAATTTACTGGTCAAAATCCGCTCCAGCCTCCGACTCGTTCAAGATGCTCCGTTCTCCAGACGTCGAATCGACCAATGATCCGGCTGCTGTTGTCAACTCGATCTCAATTCCAATCAGTTTCAAGCTCAGCTCTGGCTCAGCCCCTAAAATGCATAAATATTATACGATAAAAATCAATCTTTAAAATTTCTGGTGCACAAAATAAATAAGTAAAATTCTCATTAAATTATCTACTTACCGCTTTGATGCGGGCTTTCCCTTAACTCTAATACTTCCGTATTCCTCACTTATAGCAACTTGTAACCTTTCCCATATATTTCTTCTTTCCAATTAACAAGTTTAACCTCCTTCGTATGTTTTCTTCCTCTCACAATACGTTCCAAGCAATCTGACTATTTCTTAAAATTTCTACTCTAACTTACTTTTCATTTATAATTTAGTTGGTTATACTTTATACACTTTTATTACATAATATATATATATATATATATATATATATATATATTATAACTTATATATATACATATATATATCTAACTATCACACTTTATATACTATATATATATATATATATATATATATATATATATTCAATTTGAAGCGTTATATTGAATGCTCCAAACTGAGAAGAGGTTCGATCAGGACCTTGAAAGCTTTTGTATTAAATAGAGTTCATGGTTTTGTGCAAACTTTAAGCCTTATTTCTATTACCATAGAAAATTAAATCTTTTTAAATTACTAATTGATTAATAGGAAAACCTAGCAAAAATTAAGGTGTTTAGGTACTTAAAGAAATGGATATTGTTAGGGTGAAAGAATATATAAGCACAAATATGACAATATTTGAGAAGGGCGTCAAAGCTTCTCAGGGGGTGTGATGCCTTGAGTGTATATATATATAATATATATATGTAATATATTATATATATATATATATATAATAGCAACTTATATATAACAACAATATATTATATATGTATATATAATAATAACCAACTTAATAATAATAATATATATAATAGCATATAATAATAACTATATATATATATGTAACTATATATGTATATATATATATATATATGTAAGTAATATTAGCCAATATGTATGAAGCCATTAAGAGTATCTTTATATAAAAGAAACTTAACCAATATGTGTATGTAATAATAGCAGCATAATATGTATGTATTATGTAATAATATGTAACCTTAACATAACAGTAATAATATGCCAACAACCAACATAATAATATGTAATAAAAATAATGATGTAATAAACTAAAATATAATAATATATGCATGAACATATAATATTAATAATAATATATATATAATAATATAACATAATATGTAATATATAATAATAATAATAATATAATAATATATATGTATATATATCATATGTATATATATATAATAATAATAATATGTATATATATACTTATAGCACATATATATATATATATATATATATATCTCTATATATATGTAAAAATATATATATATATATATATATATATATATATATATATATATATATATATATATATATATATATATATATATATATATATATATATAAAAAAAAAGAGTTTTATTTTTGCTCTTTGCTATATATATATATATATATGATGAAAAAGGAGTCTTATCTTTGGTCCGGAGAATGGAGTAGTTTAACTATTGACAAAAGAGTTCGGTCCTTTGCCTTTCAAATAGAACCTTTGCTTTACACCACCAGGTGCCCGGAGCCGGTGTCTGAGCGGGAATTTTTTTGGGGAGTCGGAATCGGGGAGGTAAGTTTTGGGGGGGTTGAGCTGGGGACTAGTTAAAAATTATTTTGCTATGAAATAAATTTGCTCAGAAGCTGGATACAGAAATTTTATAATTGTTGGAGCCTCAAAAAAAAAAAATAAAAAAATAAATAAAATATATATATATACCATATATATATATATATATATATATATATATATATATATATAT
>JABUQX010107628.1:0-5000 GCA_015478945.1 Trachelipus rathkii
CTCTTTTTGTAAGGCCCCGGTGGCGATTTAGCCAATTCCCAGGTCAAATATATACTTTTCAGATAACCTACCTTTTTTACTGTAAAATGATGACGTGCAATATCTAAACTACGTTAGATATGTAGCCGTAAAATATTTAATCCCTAAAATTTAAGGATAAGTCCTTTATTGTATAAATCCATGCTTATGATATTAAGTATATACCACCTATACTACTCAGGTTACATAGGTAATTCTCCACGTAATATAGACATAAAGAATTCATTGTGATTTATTTATTATTTTTATAAATATATCTATAAACTTGAAACAGTGCTGGAATTCGGTAAAGAATCCTTTTTAGCAGGTGACGAAGGAAATTGTTTTCCTTACTATGTATGGTATTGGTTACGGAGTAATTACCCTTAGTCTCTAATATGACGCTATCTCGTTATGATAGAATTGGTCTATTATTGATTTACTTATTTTAATCGGTCTATTTATGAAATTTACTTAATGTATCTTTTAATACTTGTATTCTGATGAGCAGTCGTGTGTTTTTTATTATCTATTTTCAGCCTCCTTAACACTTCATTATTAAAAATCCATAGAATCATCTTTAGCTGTTTATAGACGGTGCACAGGTAGTTATACTGAATTTTGGATTTAATTAAGATGTTTATTTTTTTACTTACTTATAGTGTTATATTCATATTTTTAAATATATAATATAAAATACTTACTAATTGAGGAATATTTATTATATCTTTCACTTAGAATTAAGATATTAATAATTTATATTATCACTTTAGTAAATATATTAAGTGTATCACGTGAGTCAATATACGCAAGAGCGCTCCGCCAAGCCGCGACCCGGTGCGGATACTCGATGCAATAATTGGAACCACTATCTCTACCCAAGGCCTCAGCTGTATATTATACTCATACGCGCCATCGTCAGCGTAAATAATATTGAAGCGTTTTGATATTTCATAAGTGATTGAGGATACTTCAGCCATAAACATTACTAGAGTGTTGATTAAATCTTTTTACGTACACGCTGTCCCATTCTAGTTATGTATAATATTAGTTATTGTTACGTATCAAAGGTTAATCATTTTACGAACCTTATAAACATGTGCTTCAAGCGCATTAGTTTATTTTATAAGTCTGGTTATAGTGCATGACGTCAGTTATGTCGTTTTTTCACAGTATACGAAAGGCAGCAGTCATTTCTCTGTTTAATAGCTTAATCCGTTAACATGCTGAGAGGGAGCATTTGTGACTTTTTCCACTTGCCTCCCCCTTTGGTTCAAGTAGATCCAGTTCTTTAGGTTATTATAAATCCTCTCCTTACTCGCTATATTATAGTTATTAGTAAAAGTTGTTAATTAATAATTCTATATAATTATATACATATATAATTACTATTATCCATATCTCATTTATAAATGTAATTACTATATTAGTTAAATACACAATGCTTGTACATGCATAATAAACTTCCCTCATTTGATATACTAAACCTGTAATTTACTTCATTTTGAGAATTTATCCATGTATTGGTACTAATATCATTATATCTTATTCTCAAAATTCAATTCACGATAGATTTGATAAAGTTATCATATCCATAACTTCTACTATTCACTAGAATGTTGATAATTGCTATCATTTCGGCAACCATCGATGTAATTTCCCCTACTAGTAGTTTTTAGTATACACTGATATTACCAGGACATTACATTAAATTAAAACTAATGCGTACTTGACACACATGTTATATTATTTCTATTTATTATTATTTAAGGTTATTCGTAACATATATCCATTATTTGTAATCGTAACGCTATACAAAGTTACAAAACTAATATATAACATTAACATTTAAGATATGGGATCGACGTGTCCAAAAAGAATATCAACTGCTCTAATGGATGTAATGCCCTATCCCACTTTGAAATACAACGCTCTACTATCTTTTCGCGAGCGCTACGAGTAATTAATTACGAGATTTATTATCTCGGCGGTTTCATTGCTGATTACGGTTCGCACGCGTGGGTCGTAAGTCTTAGCGCGCTCTATTTACGCGTTTTGCTTCACGTGTATCCTACTATAACAATCTTAATAGTGAATTAATTTTTACATACTTTTATTATATCTTACTCGTGAATATATTTATTATTATATATAATTTAATTTACTTTTATATTTATACATATTTAAGTATATTTATTATTATATTAAAAAACTTTTATATTATGATATTACTATACTCCACATTAACTTAGTAAAAAAAAGAACCATAACACACTTTTAATAATATAAAATCAGTATAAACTTTGTGCTGCCTTATGGTAATGATACATGACCACTTTAACAGTCCTTAAAAATGACTTAATTGAAAATGGATTTTCAGAAGAACTGTATAGGCGGTTTGGTGGTCTAAATAGCAGCTTAATAATCGAACACAACATTTGCATTCAGTCTGCGTCTCAAATTACATTTAGGATTTAATAAGCCAACAACCACGTTTAATTATTCAAAAGACCGATAAATCTAATTCTCCCATCCCGAAGACCCCACATTCACTCTAACGAGGATTACATAACCTGATGAATATATATGCCAAATTTACTACCTCTCTTCTACCGACACCACTTTAGACACTAAAATCCTCATAACCGAATATCGTCTCGTGTGAGGCAGCAGGAGCCAAACCACTACATTTTCCTGTCTTAACTGTCTTGGCTCATAAATGGTAGTTCGTTAACAATCGGGTGACAGCGTAGATTGGTCAGGTGCATGTTAGTCAGTATGTTTGGTTGAAATATATTTATAAAAATACACTGAAATTTACATTCATTTATCTGACACCTAGGGAATCTTCTCACTTGGAATCTATACTGGACATCTCATACCTTTTGACGCCCTCTTCCGGTATTGGCAAGCTTAAATCAGGAAATGCGCCCGGGAATACAAAAGGCTTATCCTCAAGTTACTTTAGGCCTATACTTATCAGGCCTAAACGTAGTTGTGTTTATGGCTACGCATTTCATTTTAACAGGCAGCCATTATAAGCAAGGATCAGTTTGATACTCACATATTTTTGACCTGGAATTTTCGGCCTAAATCCGTTGCACGGGCTAACAAAGAAAAATAGTGGATTATAAACACTTAAACAGTTCATAGTGGTCAATACTGGACATAAAGTATAGTGTATTCTCAAGACACAATGTACTAGACAGATGAAAAAGGTCAGGAGTTTTCGTATCTCGTAAGGAGTGGCGGTATAGGTTGTGTTTTTCCTCCGCGATGGATTGTCAATGTACATAGATAAAAATAATATAATAAAATGAGAAAGGAGAAAGATGTATCCGAATTGGATTGTAAAAATAGGAACTTTGATAATAATATTTTTTTTATAGTTAAGCAGATCGAGGCGAAATAATGATATGAATAATGTATATGTTTAATTAATTGTTATTTTTAAATATAAACCCCCACTTTAGAAGATTTTTTTTTATAACAGCCGCTGTGATATGAACAATGTATCGAGGTATGCAAGGAAAACCTGAAAATGCAGTGGTGTGGTGTGATATGTGAATTTTGTCTGCCTTAGGTGGCGGATGAAGGGGAATAGAATTATTGGGAATTCCTGATGCGTGAAATATGGATGTAGAAGAAGTAAAATGGTGCATTTTGTGTGTTTATGTAAATTGTTTTTTTCATACTTTTAACAAGAAAGTCACTTGAGCTTAAATTTAGAAGTTTGTGAATGTGAGAGAGCTCTTGTGTGGTTTAGCCGGAGAGTCAATAGAACAAAACGTGGCATACATATGTCGCTATGGTTGTCAGAGCGGGTGAGGGATAAGAGTGTGCCTAGACCAATAATGAGTACCGATTCGAAAATTTAAGGACTGCAGATTTAAGGGTGCTTGTAAGAGTAAGCTATCGTACTATATATGTTTAATAAAATTCCATCTCAACAATTAGTTTCATTAAAAATACCTCCTTCTACGCAAATTTTTAGTAAACTTATCACCACCCGAAATTGAAAAGCACGAGCAAAAAAAATTTATTTTAAAAAAACTTGATAGTTATAAATTTATAAACAAAAAGTATTAACCCAGGCTTTAGTGAGCAGTTAATTTAAATAATATGAATTAGGAGATTCCGTTGTAGTTTCAATTTCCCGCTGGAGAATGTGTAATTACTCAGAATTGGACGATTTATAATATAGCAGATGGTGGAGGCCGTTATTAGGAGACCACAGACAAACCTTCGCTTGAACAATATGAGTGCGTTTTAGTATTCACTCTCTGACATGAGTAATATAAAATGCTACACATGTCGCCTCTGTTTAATTAAAACATACAAATGTTTTAATTAAATTAATTACCGGTTATATGTGTAACACGTGAGTTCAGTGGCGTGTGTGTGTGTGCTGCTCGGTAAGTAAAGATCTGTGGATGTGAGGTAAGCGGAAATCTGGTGTCGTAAGAGTCATATAATCCTGTGTGTGTAAGAACAATCTATGGTATTGTGTGTTACTAGCATAAATCTGTCGCTGGGAGTGACGAGGAACAGTCGTAACAGGGTGGGTACTGCCGCGTTGTATAATGTTGCCTGTCGCGCAGGTACACCTTGCCGAAGCCTGCGAGAGTTAATATAGGAGGAACATACAGACCTATGACTGTGTGAGGCGCTCGTAAGAGGAGAAGATAAGATCTGGCTGTCGCGGTTAGAGGTAAAAACTGGAAAGTACACAGATAAACTGTTTAAGTAGTAAAGGAGTCTACATTGTTATAATTGGCGTTCATGTGCTCGTGAGTGTTGGTGGTGTGTGTGGTGTGCGTAATGTTGTCACACAGCCCTGTCCAAAAGCTGGGTGAAACAAGAGCCCCCCCACAGAAGATATGAGAGCAGTACTCCATACATGGGCGGATGAACTTTGTATAGGGAGCAACTGAGAAAGAGGAGAAAGTCTCAAGTGCTAAACAGAACTTTCAAGTTCTTTG
>JABUQX010107628.1:12500-28513 GCA_015478945.1 Trachelipus rathkii
TTTGCTCAATAAGAGCTTTGGAGGTAGTGCATCGCAACGGGAATAATGTATCAAATGGCATTCCCGGAGGGGGAGCACCATATGGAGTAAACAAATGAGAACCACTTGGACGGGGGGCACCTTTTCGGGAGTGCCCCAACCGTTTGGGCACCTAGGGTGTCGAGGGTGTGCCAGGCGATGAATCTCTGAGGTTATGCAGAGGATTTTCAGGTGTAGTAGAAGGAATAAAGAGGAAACACCTGCTGGTCTAGAAGTTGGAGGTACCGAGGTGGGGTGCCCGATAGATAGTAATTGTGCACGCCTTGATTTAACAACGTATTATCTTTACAAGCTATTTTCACAGAAGTCTCCATAGATAGGCAAATATAACAATAAAATTAATGAAACATAAAAGTAAATAACAGTATGGACCGGAAAACCGCATATTTCATAAGGAAAGGTAGCTCTTCTCCCCACAAATGGTCACAAACCACAGACCCACACAATTTCCCGGACCCCACTCCATTGAGTAAGCTGTGGATGTGGCCTCGGAGAGCCTCCCGGAACTCCACGTCAGTTTACCCCCGTGTGCCCCACGGAACCTACATAACCTCACGCTGGAGCCCGAGGTTATACACCAAAGTGCAGGACAGCTTCCTCCGGCAGTTAACTAAAAGGTTTCGCCCACCTACAATTGGCGGCCCAGACATAGGCGAACAAAAAGATCAGTTTTATCTCTTATACCTTCAATCCACGGGGAAAGAAGTGTGAGGTGAGCTGAAACCCATGCGGAAAGAGGCACCGGATAGCCCAAGCGGCTGTGACGAGAAAAAAAAGGGAGGGCAACCTACGTACAACAACACAAGTACTTAAAGGGGCTGATTGCTCGTAATTTAAAAAAAAAAATAGAAACTATGATGGAGGGGAGGATTGAAAGATATAGACACTATGAAAAACCAGTGGATATTAAAAAAGATCAAAAGATTTTGTATGCGACAAATGCACATACTAATGGTGAGGCCGGAGGAACGCACGTAATCCCCAAAGTATAGGTTCTTGTCGCTATGATATGTCCCACGGTTATTCACCAAGAATATAACACCGCAACAAGAATCAATACCCCCTGCGCGGGATATATATATATATATATATATATATATATATATATATATATATATATATATATATATATATATAATATATAAATAAATATATATATATATATATATATATATATATATTTAACATATATACCATTATATATATATATATTTTATATATATAATATATATAACTATATATTCTAATATATATTATATATATATATAATTATATATATGATATATCTATATATATATATCTATATATATATAGATATGTTTCATGCTCCAATTAGTGAAATTAGTTTTTTGACTTTGAAAGGGGCAGCACAAAATTCTCTTTTCAGACTTCTCATCAAGGCTTCACACCTAAGGAAACGATTTTTTTTTTATTTTTTACAGATAAGCGCCGCCGCTCACGGGCAGAGCCCTAATCAAGGAGATGGTATACTCATTTAACGTCCGAGCAGGACGAAGCCAAGCCCAAGGAGAAAATAGCTCACATTCTTCCACCCGACCAGTTACGAACCTGTGACCCTCGCTTTGTTTGACGAGTGCTCACCATTGAGCCATCGGGCTCTGTTAAGTAAATAAATAATATATGAAAAAAATAAACACGCATATACATATAGTATTACATTATCATTATCATTATAATTATATATATATATTATTATATATATATATATATATAATATATATATTATAATATATATATATAATATATATATATATATATATATATATATATATAATATATATTATATAATATATATATATATATATTAATATATAATATATAGGGTGTTTTAGTAAACATACGGCAAAAATTCAAGAGGTTATTCCCTGGAGTAATGGAGAATTCTAAGGATATTTTGTCCTTTGATGATTTTTGAAAACATGCTTTGTTTCGGAGATACAGGGGAAACAAAAGTTACGAAACAATAACAAAGCATTTATTCCCCAAACATTACAGTAAACTTTATTTAATCTAGAAGAACTGTTTTGAAAATCACCACCTGCAGGCTAGGATGGCACGAATCCCAATCTTCTCCTCATTGACTTCCGAACTCTTTCAAAAACACCAGGGTTGTATCTGATTGAGTTACACCCACCAGTTATCTGATTTCGCAAAGCATCCTCAGTTTCCACTGAAGTATTGTAAAAAAATGACCTTAGATGGCCCCATAGGAAAGAATCCAGGAGGTTTAGGTCCGGGGATCGAGAAGGCCATGGGCGAGGTCCACCTCGACCAATCCAGCGGTCTCCGTATGTTTAGCAGTTAGAAATCTGACGAGCAAGCAACAAAAAGCGCTGGTGCACGATTGTACAGAAATCACATTGCATTTCTTGTTGCCAATGGTATATCCTCCATAAACTGAAAAAGTGTGAGCTCCAGGAAGTTGCGATACATCTCCCCGGTAAGTTTTCCTGGTAGAAATACCGGTCCAATTAGCGAGTCACCCACAATCCCAGCCCAAACGTTCAACACGAGAAACTGAATTTTGAAAAAACGATCTTCAAGCAAGCCTAATTTTCCGCCATTCCAAATTGTGGGTAGTTGGGATTTCTATTCAAGTGACCCACAACAAATCTGGTTTTCATTGGGAAAAAAGTGTTGGTTTAGACAAAAGATATGCAGATATTCTAACGTTATACAAGATAGTTTCTGCGATTGGATTCCTCGAATACCTGAATGCTGTGCTAAAGTCTCGTTGGATAGGAGGAGATTGCTCAATACGGGTGAGGACAAATCTCAGGCACGGGAGATAGATGATCTAGACGCATTTTATGTGGTGTGATATTGAGAACAACGTTGTTTTATTTTTCTTCCCCAGGCGACTGTTAAGAACAAGTTTCGCGAAAGAACCAGTTTTGTTCACATTACGTCAACTTATCTTCCAGATTATGTAATGCACAACTCACACTTTTCGCCAGCAGAAGTATCTGGATCTTCTCACGTTTCTTCATGGAAGGAATGGTACCTCCACACGTTGGGATGCATATGCCTAATACAGAGCCTGGCGTTAGCGCTTTGTTCGTTTTCCGGCTACCCATATGGGTGCCTTTCTCCTGAGATAAGCTCCGCGTACTTTTTGTTGTTTATAATGTTGAAGGAACCCCTGATGGTTAAGATTTTATGTGGAGGTATTTTTCGGTATACAGGATAATACTTTGTGAGAAGCTCGTGGGGTAGATCGTAGGTGTCGAAATGTACCATACGGCGCCTCAGCCCTGCTGATGAACTTGCGAGTCCATCCGGACCTAAACGCCCAAGGTCCTAGTAGAGATGAACTATGTCATTATTCTCACTGAGTGCGCTCCGGCGTTGGACGAGTGAAGCGATGTATTCTCATCGATACTTCCGAGGACACAGGTTTTATGAGATCTGAAATTATCGTGTGAAAGTACGGTGTTAAGTGGAGTGAAAAACTAGCTGATCAGTAAGCTAGCATCCAAGACGAAAAACTACACCTGGTGTCTCTATTGACAAAGAGTGACTAGGATCACAGCTCCAAATAAGAGATGAGATAATCATAGGATTCGTTCGATAGACGTATACTATCTGGAAATGCTATCGATCGTTCTAAAGGGAATGGGACATGTTTTATCATTGCCTGTTTCGTGTAGATCAGTTTATTAAGATAAGTATAGTTCGATTTAAATACTAGATATAATAAATGTTAAGAATGTGGTTGCTTAATAAGTTACTCGTTGCGAAGAACTTCTCGGGTTTCTCTTTAAATTTTGTCAAAACAGTACATTTACAATTACTCTTTTGTATCTCCGGGAACACAGACGCCTTGTTTTCACAGAGTATACGAACAAGATATCAAACTGTAGACAATCGGTAGGTATTGCGCGTTAGAAGTTACTGGGTCAAAGGTCGACGATATTCAGTCTTGAAATTATAAGTAATTTCGCATCCGCTCACACGATTTAGTTTCATAAATCACCACAGTTACTACTACATAATGATCGTATTTTAATAATTGAGAGGATATGAATGCCCTACATATTTTATAATACTACGTTGGAACTAAGTCCTCATTTGTAAATTTTATTTAGAGTACAGTTTAATACTAATTTTTTACTCATGTTATAAACTTTTTCCTTTTATATTATGCATATTTATATCAATATAGTTACTAATTATCTTTTTAAATCCATTATTTTCAAATGGTACATAACCTATATTTTTTATTACTTCAGAAACGTTCTGTATATTATTATTACTCACATACAATATATATATACATAATGATTGTATCTTTTTAGTGAGGGCGTATCGTATTCTATCTTGCTCCTTCCTCTGTATTGATCTTTTTAATTACGCACATTAAACTGATGGTGTTTTTTTTATCTCTATGTAGCAATATTTATGGAAGTAATACTTTATTAACTAAAAATGATTTTCAAAATAAGTTAAAGCACACACTGCTTTCAAGTAGCATAAAAATACAAATTGTACATTAAGGCTTTAAGATATAGAGTAAATAAAATTTTGCATACTCTATGTCCTTAAATGACAATCATACCTGTGGTAAATGATCGAAAATATTTTGGTTTCTACTGTTCATCTCGAATAAAATTAGCGTCTATTTTCAAATCACATAATAATACATTATAAAAAGAACAAAATATATTCTATTTAAGAATGGTATGAAGAGGATAATAATCATCCATTTATGATTTTTGCCGTATGTATGTATTATAGTCTATCCTTAATATTTACACTCATCCCATAAAAATGCGGCAGCCTTATCTTTATATATTTATCATTATATTATATAATATAATATATTATATTAATATTAATATATATTATATATATATCTTATATATATATATTATATATATATTATATATATATATTATATATATAAATAATCTATATATATATATATAACTTAAAATCTTATAATATTAAATATAATATATATATTAATATATATATATATTATATTTAATATAATATATCTATATATATATTTTATATATATATATTAAGTATATATATATATATTATATATAATACAATTAATTATATATATATATATATATATATTAATATAGTTATAATATATATATATATATATTTATATATATAATATATATATATATATATTTATTTGAAAGTTAATAGTTAGGTTGTGATATCAGAATTTGGTAACCTAATGATCGCTCGATCTTTTGGGACTATTTTCGATTCATAATAATATTATATTAATATAGGATAGGTAAATATTACCACTATCAGTCAATCCGCAGTAATAATTGCAACTTGATAAATAATTTAATACTGACATCGGATTCACGCAAGCCTTATTTATTTAACGGTAATATATGTAAGAAATATAGTTAAATATATATACTCATAAATACACATTATGTAATCTACGGAAATTAATTAAGTTAAAGTTAATAGTATGAACATGAACTAATATACTATATAATATTATAATATATAATATCTATATATATATAGGCCCTTTATTATACTACGCTTGAGTCAGTTTTGATTTTTTTTTTTTTTTTTAATATATTGGTACTACATGATCCCAAAAATGATTTATTTGTAACGGAATGTATTAAAAGTTAGAATATTTTAAATATTTTTTTAAAATAACATTTTATGTTAAATATTGTTTTAGAAATGAAATATCTCGAAACGTACGACACTTACAGAAAAACCAATTACATATTTGGAATCAGCGTATAAAGCTTATTACAAAAAAAATATATATATTTTTCTTAAATGAAATTTCTCGAAAAGTACGACACTTACAGAAAAACCAATTACATATATGGAATCAGCGTATAAAGCTTATTACAAATATGTAAAAAAAAAATGAAAAATAAAAATAAAAAATAGGGGGCTCGAGGGGAGGGGCGACACCCAAATACCAAAGAGCGGGGGTTCCGGAGACCCTCCCAGGGAGAGCGGGGGAAATAATTACATACCTGTCGTTCCCCGGAAGGCCGAGGAGACCCCGACTCCTGCCATTTTTAGTTAAAAAAAAAAACTTTAAAACTGACTGACGGAGTCGTAAAACGTAAAAGGCCATTTTTGCGGTTTACCCTTGGGTATTCCTTTAGTTAAAAAAAAAAAAAAATTAAACTGAAGGAGTCGTAAAACGTAAAAGGTCCTATATATTTTTGAATCATGTCCGTTACCACTTAAATTGATTGTTTTGATCATATACTAGAAATATATTAAAAAAAAACAAAAAAAAATCAAAACTGACCCAAGCGTAAAACAGAAAAGGTCATATATATATATATATAATATATATTATTATATATATATATATATATATGTATATATATAATATTATATATATATATATATATATATATATATATATATAATATTATATATATTATATATATTATATATATAATATATCAGGGCGTATCATAGGGTAGCGCAGGGTAGGTAGCTTCCTCCCAATATTTTTGAGTCCCTTTTTTAATAGACATAAATTAGAATGGTAAAGTTAACTAAATTATTTAAAATTTTTTATTATGAAAAGTGTAGATAAGGGGACTGATTTATAAAATAAGTTTAAAGAAAATCAACTACTTAAGTAATAACAAATAATAATAATCATTTTTGGATAATAATAATAACAAAGCAGAAAGTTAAAACAGTAAAACTGAAAGTTAAAGCAGTAAGTGTAAGAATTTCTTCATATTTCATATAAAATATATAGCAAAAAGCCAAGCGTCATACCTTGCTTTTCGAGCGAAAAAATACGCGAAATTCGCGAGTACGAAACTTACGATTCACCGAACGAACTATATTTGAAAAATTTTTTTTTTTGATCTCTCTCCTCTCTCTCTCTCATCTCTCTCTCTCTCTCTCATCTCTCTTCATCTCTCTCTCTCTCTCCTCTCTCCTCCCCCCCCCTCACCTTCTCTCTCTTCTCCTCTCATTGTATAATATATTATATATATATATATATACTATATATATATATATATAGTAGTATATAATAGTATATATAGTTTATATATATATTATATATATATATATATATATAATATATATAATATATAATATATATATATATATATTATAATTATATATATAGTATGCTTGCCTACCCAATCTACCTACCCTATGTATACGCCACTGATATATATATATATATATATATATATATATATTACACATATTTTATATTTATATTTTAATTAAAAATTTTTTAAAAATAACCATTATAAATATATTATAGTATATATATAATATATATATATATATATATATATATATATATTTAAATCTGTGTCTACCTAATCACACTTTATCCTAACCTAGACTTAAAAGCCGTGCAGTACGACCTAATCTCAGACAAATAGTCATTGCCCAAAAACCTAGATCTACCTAGTATTGATTGTGTTGCCCGAACCTAGACCTAACCTAGATTGATTGTCGTTGCGTAAACGTAGACTACCACCTAGATAGTTCGTCTTTAAATAAAAAATTAATAATATTTATTCTAATAAATAATCAACTCACGACTTATGGGTAATTCCTTGCTATACCTTTCAGGAAATGTTCATTGTCATCCTTTATGGAATCTCTATATATTCTGATCTTATAAAAATGAAAAATTTTTTAAAACAATCCACATATAAATATATATATATATATATATATATATAATATATATTATCTAATATTAATACATTATATTATTTATATATTATAATATTATATATATTATATATTATATATATTATATAACAACGGAGGGAAATTTTAATCATATATTAATTTGAAATACTAGCTTTACGTCTTTAGTCATATGTTCATTTGACATTTAATTTCTTTGTTCAAACTAATTTAAATGTTCGCAAAACTTAAATACTTGTAGCTGTTTTAACATATCAAAATAATTTATAACATTCTTATTTTAAAATTCATTGCCCTGACACTCCCATATCTCTACAAGCTCTTTAAACACTAATGAAAGTAAATTCTCCGATCAAATATTATCAAGTATTCGATCACGGGGAATTTATAATAGGTAAGTGATATATATTGTCGAATCTCTTTTGAATATATATCGTTTTTTGGGAACATAGCCTAATTTTTTCGGTTATATCGAAATCTTCAGTTTGTCCATACTATATATACTATATTATATATTGTATATAATATATATATTAATAATATATATAATATATATATAATATATTATACTATATTATATATATTATATATATATCATATATATAATTATATATGGCTAATTGAAAACACATGCACACACAACCACAACAACAAACATTAATCGATACAAAATATAAAATCACATTAGTGCGATAATTATGTAGCCGCAGCTTATATTTCAATTTAAATTTATAATTTATTATTTAACAAAAAATAATTTTTTCGCGCATTGCTGCGTTTAGTGTAAGAAATGTGTTCCTATATAGGTCAGTATGAGTAATCGAGAGCTTTACCCAAGCTATTGTATTTACATAAAACATATGGATAAAAAATAATTTCATAATTACTTAAAAACTATTAAAAGAAATATATAAATCATCAGTGTCAGTTGCATTTTGGGTAAAGCGGCACCTATCCTACGCATATCCCTCAATGCACACCCATGATAATATATATATATATATATTTATATATTATTATATTATATATATTATATATTATTTATGATATTTATATACTATATATATACTATAATTTTATATTATATATTATATACTATATACGATATATTATATCTATATATATATATATATATATATTATATATATATAGTATAATATATATTATATATAATATCTTATATATATATATATCATATAGTTATATATATCAATGGTGGATTGTACGCCCCTTATGTGATCTCTGTAAGAAATCGATGTAAAATTTTAAAATTTTTACACCAATATCGGTTTTTAGGGATACGGACGAGGAAACAACTTTTCCATGCATCCCTTGCAGACACTTTCCAATTCCCACCCTTTTGAAAATTTATTTAAATTGTTATTCAAAGCTTTCTTATCTGCCTTGTTAATTATCAAAATTTTATTGTGGTAGGTTTAAGTTTCAAAAAGTAAAAGTTTTTTCAGCTTGATCTTCATGAAGTTGGGGTAACATCTTTCACCTATAGATTTGGACAACTGCCACCTAGAAAAGTTGTTCACTGGCAACGCGTGCTCGCCGCAGAGCAGCTTTGGTCGTGCGTGCACTCAATCTCTCTTTCTCTGTCAAACTCTGGAAGGAACGCTTTCCTTTTTATCACTTCCCACCCCTCCATCTTCAGTCTACAGTCCTCTTAATCTACATCGACATAATACCTCTAATAACTATTCATCTTACATATCTAATAATAATCTATATATATTATTATTTATTATATTATTATTTATATATAATTATTTTAAATAAAATATTTTAATATATTATATAATATATTTCTTTCTATTATTATATTTACTATTAGTATATTTATTTATCTTTTGTTTTTTCTTTTTCGTGCTAATTTAACTATTTCAAATGAAAGTTTTCAAGTAATGGGATTATTTTTATATGCAAGAATAAATTTATTCTCTTCTTTTTAATTCATTTAACAGCCTGCGGATAAATCAATGGACATGCTTAAAAAAATTTATAGATACTTTGTCCATATCCATATTAATATGTGAACGTCATAACTGGAATATTGAAAACATAGCAATTATTTAAAATATGATACTTGAAAATATTCAGATAAGTATAAGACAACTATATAGGATAGATTAGAAATTCATTCATTTAATATAATACAAATAAATAATTTATAGTTCAAGACTAGATGCTCGACTTGAACAAATTTGTATCTATAATTGAAAGAATAAAATTCATCTCATAGGTATCTTTACTACGGTTATCAGTGCATATCTCTTAAATGATTAATAACTTGTTATCAAATATTCAAATCGTAAAGTCCAACTTAAAAGCTCGATTTGCTATTTAGGAAAAATAAATAAAATTTATATTTTAAAATAATTTTATTAAACTTTATGTCTAGATTGGTTATGCAGACGAGAAAAATTTACACTTATATCTTGGATTAAGATATGTTGGACATAACTTTATTAACAGATACTTCAATTATCTAAATGATCTATATATAATTTATCTTCATAGTTAATGTATCTTTCAGGCTTTTACTATAAGATTGTCGCATTCAATTTGTAAATACTACAACCATTTATTGGCTTTATCCTACTCTTTCTATCCTTTCAAAGTCAATTGTTTTTCTGAGTTATTTAAAATAAACACAATTCAGTTTTCTCATCAGCATATAAGGATGATATATAAAATGTTGATATCCTTCAATTAGTAGAATGTAGTAATTGATTTGCTCTAGGTCTTATGATGTAATTTCTCTTAGCAGATTTCACAAATTATCTAGATTAATAATAACTCAATTCTAAAATTGTTCCACTAAAAAATTGGGTTTCTCTGGATTTATGCTACCAAGTAAACCAAAGAACTCTAATGAAACTTTCTTCGGTTCTTTTCAACATATGCAAAGTGCTATTTCACATAATTTATTACTATGTAAATAATTATTATATATTATATTATATATATATATATATATATATATTATTGGAGTATATTTTTCTGATAATTATTTATATTATTTTATTAGTTCATTTATTTTGATAGACTGTTAATACAAATTAAGGAATCTTTAAGTGGAATACATAAGATAATGTAATAATAATATAGAATAGTCAATAAAACGTAGGATAGATGAAGGAGCATGTCGTATAAGATTATAAGATAGTTAATAATCATTTAGGTATATATATAGAAGGTATTATAATATGTTTAAGTATCAGTATATATTATTCACCGGTAATCTTATACTTTGTTATTAATATATATATATAGAATAAGTAAAAATAGAATAGAATAGGTGAAATAATCAGTATACTGATATATAATAAAAGAAGAATAAAAATATGGAGTAAATAGAGATATAATATTAGGAGAGTATATATATTAGTATTATAGGAACAGGAATAGCTACAAGAGAATAAAGTATAGAATACCTTTAATTATAGTAATTAAATATTTGCTAATTATTATTAGATATAATTATTCATTTAAATAATATTGTAATAGTTTACCTCGTAGTTGGCCCATATCGAAGATATATAATTTTATAACTGATTTTATTGAGTATCCTAAATATTTATTGAATTAATGTTCATCAAACATGTTTATATATAATTATATATATTATTTTATTTTTTTTATATAATATTATATAATATTATATCATTATTTATATAATTATTATATATCTATATATATATATATTTTTTATATTTAGATATATTTACTTTATTATCTTTTATTATATTACTTGTATTATATATAAATATATTAGGTTTTACGTTCTTTCTAATTTTAATGTTATATTCTTATTATCGTTTATGTATTTGTTATTTATAATATTCGGTCATGTATTTTTCTTTTTTTCCATTATTAATATTCCCTCAAACCTTATATGTAATTATTCTCAGGTATATGGGTATAATTATTTTGTTTATAGGTTTGATTATCTAGTTATATTCGTTTGTATCTCTGAGCTGATCTTATCTCACGCTTGTGCCCTATTTATCTCATCATACCTTTTTATACTTCCACTGCTTTATCTAATCCTAATTATATGATTCGTCTAATATATACTTATTAATCTTATTTCTGGTTAATACTCATATACTTAAATAAATTAAAATCTTAAAATTATAAATCTAAATAACATCTTATACTTGCACAAGAAAGAAAGCAATTGCATAACATCTCCTATATATATACCTAATTCTCATGTTAGATTATTCTAAGTATATATTTATATTATATATATACTATATATCTATATATCGTATATATATATTTTAATATATATAGAGGGCCGTACCGCGCTTACAGTACGCGGTACTGCACCTTATACTTAGGCGTTACGTAGTTATATATATAGATATATATATATATATAATATATATATATTATATATATATGTATATATATATATATATATATATATTATAATATTTATATATCTATTATATTAATATATATATATATTATATATATATAGTATATTATATATATATATATATATATATATTATTATATATAGTTGACGCTTGTGATGTGAAGTCGTGTGCTCGTTCTTCTAGTGTCCTTTTTTTATATTTTTTTAAATATATTAATTTAAGTTTTTAAGTTTTTAAATGTTCTCTCAAGTTTTAATTTAAATGTCATTGTTACTATTTTGGCATTTTTGTTTTAATTATTTTAATTGTTTGCCAAGTTTTTTTAATGTTTACTTTTTTTTACAAATGATGAGGATTTTAGTTGAAACTTTTACCGTCCTGAATCATAAGCTAAGTTTTAGTTTGATTTTTATATTCTTTTAACATCATTATTTGATACATTATAGGATTTTAAGCCCTCCTCCCTCTTTTGTTTTCTATTTAATTAACATTGGATCACGGTTTATTTTTTAGGTTTTTAACTTAAAATATCCACAAGCAAGTTTACCATCACCTTAGGATACTTTTTAATTTTTTTTTTTTTTTTCTAACATTAGTTTTAGTTATCCGGTTAGTATACGATCGCTTGTGTGTGTAGGTGTGTGTGTGTGTATGTGTGTGTGGATTGAGTAAACGTGAAAATTTTTTAAACTATTAGAGCTTGTGTGCCTTTGTTTGTGTGAGCTGCTGATCGGAGAATGACTGGTCGACAGTTAGATGTGGGGTGGGCGCAAGGCGGGGGGTTTTCTATTAACTTGTGCTAACGTTCGTGGGCCTGCGTGCTAAATTCAAGAATCTGTGGAAATATCACCTCTCTACACTTTCAACCCCCTAAACAATTTTATTATTGTCTGAGACCCAAGCTGGCCAGGGATTCTCTTTCAAATAAACTTAATATCTCTAACTATTATTTAACATAAACACTCCTGTAACACATCTCGAGAATCTTGAATCTCCTAATTTTCAATGTTCTTGTGGCGTAAACCATCTTTCTGCCTGACTATATTATTATCTTGTTTTTCTGCTACTGGCTCCCCTAGATGACAACAGAATTTTCAACGGTTTTTTTGACTTTTCTACTACTTCCTCATGAGACTGGTTATTTCTTCCCATCCAAACTGCTGAATCCCTCTATTTAGGGGATTTTCAACGTACACCACACTGAGTGGTTGGGTTTCTCTCACACTGATGCAGAGGCGGGGAGGAGGCCAAACATTCAGTATTCTCAACGATCTGGGACAGATAATTAAGGAACCTACACAATATTCCAGATCGTCCTACCAATTCTTGAATACGCTCGACTTATGTTTCACCCACCGCTCTTCTCGTTATAAATACACCATTTCCTCCTCCTATTGGTAAATCTGACCAAATCTTGTAGCTCTTTAATTATAATTCATTTTCTCCAGCAGACTCCAACCACCATGCCCTAACCGTAATTTCTGGCACTTTAATCGGCGATAACTTGGG
Organism: Trachelipus rathkii; assembly: GCA_015478945.1. Lineage (NCBI taxonomy): Eukaryota > Metazoa > Arthropoda > Malacostraca > Isopoda > Trachelipodidae > Trachelipus > Trachelipus rathkii. The sequence continues at coordinate 26,129 of JABUQX010107628.1, forward strand.
GGGCAATTGCAGTAGTTTTTTTGGCTTAATTACTCTTGGAAGAATCATGTTTTACTCGGGGAATGCCTCAGTTACTGCTGAAAAGGTGGGGCGTAATTGATGGGAATGAGCAGGTTCATTCCATCTTCAACTAAATCTTTTTTCTCCCCAAATCCATGATCCAATTGAACTTGCTCTCGTTTCTCTTTGGATAGAGACATTGCGTATCGGGCATGGAAAAGTCTCTCATTCTCCTATTACTCTTACTAAATTTCATTCTGCTCGGAAATGTTGGCAGGGATACTATTTTGACCAGGCAAAGCGTACTTTCATAAAACGAATGTGCACACCTGCTTGGTTTTTCCTCCTGATAAAATTTTCTGGCCCCTTGCCAAAAACATCTCTAACCACTTTTGAAAATTTGCCTTTCTCCCTTTATTCGCTCTGACGGTTCTGTTTGCTAACTCTTCTTCTGAAAAGGCAATTTCTTCGCCTCCTTTATTTCAATCTAATTCTACACTGGACGTTCTGGCATCCCTCCTCTTACTCCTTATCCTCTCAGGTTTCCATGTTCTTACCTGTGAATTACACAAGGGATCGTGTGCAAGTGGGGATCTCTGAGCTCTATGAACGACAGAAAGCTAATGGACATATGGCGCTTTTTCAGTAATTTAAGGGAGTGTACTTCTGAGCTGTCGCCTGAGAATCTTTAAACTCTACTCTCTTGTTTTAATACTAATACTTTTTCTAAGTGCTGGAAGCGTGCATATGTTCACCGATCCCGAAAAAGGGAGCCGCTCTGATCCTATCTATCGCCAATAGCTTCTCCTTGTATTCTCCTAAAATCTTTGAACTCTTCTTAACTCTCATTTCCCTGGATCATCGGAGTTCATTCCTTTCTTTTCAGATCAATCAGTTATGGCTTTTCTTCGCTGAAAGGTCAACTGTGACCATTACTTTCCCTATTAACTGATTTATGGTCTTCTGCCCTGGGACCATGGGAGTCTTGACGACATGTAGCACTTCACATATCAACGCTTTTGACAGGGTTTTGGCAAGCGTCACTGCTCTCTAAGTTCCCCTTCTTGTTATCCTCCTTCTCTTTGCTTACCCTTGTCTGTTTTCTCTTCGATCGCTCTATAGCAGCACTCGTTGATGGAGCGACCTCTTCCTCTTTCCTGTTAATTGTTTGTTGTTCCGCAAGGTTCTGTTCCTGTCTCCAATTTTATTCCACTTTTTAATCAAGGATCTCCTCAAGCTGTACTTCCACTCTGTTCATCTTATGCCGATGACTCCACCCCTCCACTCTTCTACTCATTACAAATCTGCTCCCTCTTTTTGCTTCTAGAGTTTGCTCCTCGTCTTCAGCTTTCCGATTCTATCCTTGTCCCGATCTGGATGGGATTTCCCGGTGGGGTCAACCGCAACCTTTGTGATATTCAACTCTTTTAAAACTCGAACTTCTCTACATCTCAATCTCAAAACACTATCAACTCTCCTACTTTCTTTCGACGCTTCTAACTTCTCTCCTGTGAATAACATAAACCATTCTTGGTCTTAAACATAAAAATAAATTATCTAGGAAACCTCATATTTCAATGGTTGACAAGAGGCTTCAAAGAAACTTGGAGTTCTGTTCAGGTTGAGGAATTTTTTTCCCTGCACAGCTGCTCTAGTTATAAATGGGCCTTAGTAGCCTTTATGAGGTACAATGGTTCTCCATTTTGGGGGCCTCCGGCTCCACCCTTCTATTGGATCGGGTTGAGTCTAAACTCTCTTGACCTTTAACTTTCAAACTCTCTTGACCCTCTATCTCTTGCGAGTGACGTTGGCGCACTATCTCTTTTTCATATAGTTACTACAACGGTAGATGCTTCAGGGGACTGGCCGCTCGCAAAATTCCACCTCCATTGCGTCTTCCTCGCAATACAAGGGGGTGCCATGCTCTCGCATGAATTTGCGTGAGTATTGAGGAACCCCAGACTTGTTCGTTGTGGGTGCCATTGTTTCCTTGCAGCTACTTCTGTATCAGTGTTACTCTTCGCTTCTCTGTTCTTTTTCCAACTATATTTGAATCCTTCCTCTCTTTAAAGCTTCACGTCTGCACTCACTAATCATTCATTAGATTTCATTACCCAAAGATTCTGCGTATATATATATAATATATATATTATATATATATTATATATATATATATTATATAATAATATATATATATATAATATATATATATTATATATATATATATATATATATATATAATCCTCGTTCAAACCTAACGCACCACAAGGGTAAATGTCACTCGTAGGAAAACGGGAAGGCCCCTAACCCCATGAAACCCCAAACCAACGCCAGATGACAGTATTCGTGCAATTATGTAACCCCCGCCAGAGAATTCGCTGCAGT
>JABUQX010107629.1:0-10000 GCA_015478945.1 Trachelipus rathkii
TATATTTAGTATATATATATATATAGTATTGATATTACTATATAATATACTATATATAAGTATATATATATATATATATATATATATATATAATACCTACTATGATAATATATTATCTATATAGTATAAATATATATATATATAATATATATATAGTATATATATATATATATATATATTATTATATATAGTATACTATATATATATATATTCAGGTAGGTAGGGTGGGATGGTTTTAATACGCATTTGGTTATAACATTGTATTAACCCAGGTTTAGAACGCATCATAAACACAATGTTTCAGAACCAGTAAAAAAAAACATGCATAAGGATATGTTACAAAATGTATTTATTAATAAGTTTTCTTTTATTTTTGTAAAATTTTTCTCATTTTTCAGAATTCGATAAGAGGTAACGTGGAAAGGCAATCAAAATATTTTCTGCTGGGATTTAATATTGTGTGAAGAATGGATTTATTATTATTATATATACTTATTATATAGTATATATATATATATATATTATATATATTATAGTATATATTATAATATCTATAGTATCGTCCTTTATATATTAAATACTATATATTAAATATAATAGCTATAGTTATATTTCTTATATTAAGTTTGTAAATTTTACATTGGGTTTTTTTTTTAAAAACATGTTCTTGGCTTCGAGGCCCTTGAGTGATTTCATTTTCTACCGCATCGGATGCCACATGCTTTCGAAAAAGGATTATAATAAACTCATTTGTGGTGTGTGTGGCCAATCCGATTAACCAACGCTAGAAGGTCAATCACTGTATAACTAAGTGATTGTATGTTTAATATTGTGGATAAACTGATGAATATGGAGCTAATAACAAGCTATCACCAATCCAACACAAGATTTATAGCCAAGTAAAAAAGGAGGTATCAGTCAAGGCCGTAACAGAAGCTCACGTTATGTGGCTCTGATAGCTTTTTACCCAGATATTAGACCACAGTACTTCCAGAGGATGAGTATGCAAAAGCAGTGGAATTTATGGAAAAAATTAAGAGCAAATTCTTTCTCCATTTCATAAAAGTTACCTATTGTGAGCAGTGACTCCTTCATCTCCATCTTTGTACAGTGTCTGACCTCTCAAAGAAAATTAGATGAGCAAGTCATATATAAAATATAACGCATATTTGTCAGCACTTTCATTCAACTGTTAAATGTTTGAAAGGTATTTTCTATACTTTTCTACTTGTGCACAGCGACATTAGAAATAGGTTTGGGAACAGCTAAGCAGGGAAATTAGTTTTTTTTTGTATAAATTCGTAAGTGTATACTATCAGTTTCGACTTTTGAAATGATGCTTTCTCTCGTCTCTCCAGTCTCTGCTCTCTCTCTCGGTCTCTCTTCTCTCTCTCTCTCTCTCCTTCTCTCTCTCTCTCTCCCTCTCTCTCTTCTCCTTTTTCTCTCCTCTCTATATATATATATATATGATAGTATCTATATATATATATCGATGATATATATATTTATGTATTAAAAATTACATTATAAAATTTAATATTATACGTATATATATATCGATTATGATATATATATATATATTAGTATGTATATATATAGGATATAATAGTATATTAACGTATATAGTAATATATATATATATATAGTATATACATATATATATATAATATATATATTTAGTATATATATATAAGTCTATCTTCTAGTTATTCAATATAAAGTTTAAAGATATATTCATTTGTAGTTTCATTCTTAGTTAATTTGAATAAACTTTCTTTATGCCGGTTTTTGTTTTTTTTTTTTTTTTTTTTTTGTAAGATGAATAAAGCTATTTTGTTTTCAGAAGAGTTTATATATTATTGATATATACTCCTCTTATTCTTTTATTTATCTTTTAAAAATCATATAAACTCAAAAATAATAATAATTGTTTGTTAATAACAAGAAACTATTATCAAAAAATTGTGAAACATTTAAAGTCTAGAGTAACTTTATTATTAAGGAATTTTAAATATGAGTTTTAGACAGTGTTGTATATACAGTGTTCCAGTGTGATTTTTGGGCCTAAAAATCCTATTAAAACAATAAAAACGCAACATTAAAACATTCAATAATAGCTTTAAAACCCGCAAAAAGAATCAAAAAACATTGGGTTTTTTGTTTAATTTTACAATAATTGTGTACAATGTTTGTTTTTTTAAAAAACCAGGGTTTTTTTCCAACCCTATAATATATATATATATATAGGTATGTATATATATATATATATTATACTAATTATTATAGGTATATACGATACATATATAATATAATATATATCGTATAATTTAATATAGTCTATGATTATAGAGTATATATATACATAAATATAGTATATATAATATATAGTAATAGTATATGTATATATTGCTTGTAAAGTGGATGCATATGTCTCTTGCAAGATATATAAATATATATACAGTTATATATTTACTATATATATATATATATATAATATTATTATATATATATAGTATTATATTATTATATATATATCTACTATATATAGTATATAATTTATATATACCTATGATATTATTACTATAATACTAGTATATATAATATATATATTTTCTATTATAAGTTATATTATATAATATATATATATATATATATAGTAATATATTATATCTATATAATATATAATGTATAGCTAGTCGCGCTCTGGTGTTCGTTCTTTGTTTCCCGCCTGCCTCCCCCGCCCCCATATACAATATTATATATTTTATATAATTATATATTATATTAGTATAAATATATATTAATATATATTATATAATAATATATATAATATATTATCTATATATGTATATATTATATATATATATATATATATTATATCATATATATAGTATATATATATATATAAATATATATATATATATATACGTATATATACTATATATTAGTTCTTATATATTATATACAGTAATAGTATATTACTCTCAGTATAAAAGAGATAAATAATTAATTAGAGTAATTTTTGAAAATAATAAAAAAGTTGAGATATCATTTTACTCATAACAAAAATTTTATTTTTATCTCTTAGCAAAAATACTGGTAACTTTGTTCTTCGTTTTATATTGGTGAGAGCTATGAAGAACATATATTGTGGAATTTATATTTCCTCCTCTGGAAGATATGTTTTGAACCTTTTCAGCGTAGATTAGAATATTTTTTTTTTGAGTTCCTGTTGAGTGCAAGATCAAATGTTATTTACAATTAAGCAAATCTTTGAATAGATATTGATGGAATAATGAGTAACTTACAAAGATTAGTAAGTATGCTTAGTAGATTCGCCAACTTGCTTTCTAACTGGTTTGAATAAAATCATTCAAAGAAATAAATGAAATTGCCTATATCGTTTCATTTAGGAGGAATTGAAACTTAGATTTCGACCAAACTTTGTGTTGGAAGGAGATACTTCCAAATGGTTTTTGAAAAATGTTTCGTTGACTGTTTGCTTAAATCCTTCTAAACAACATCACATTTTCAATAGAGTTTTAAGATCAGTTGCTGTCATCTAATTATGGAGATGCAATGTACTAATACATAATGTAAGGAATCAGGTTGTGAGTTCGGTTGCAAAATTTTCTGACTCCGGACTCCCCTCCTCATTTGAAATTACCGACTCCGACTTCCGAGCTCCGACTCGCGACCTTTGAAATTTAACCGTTCGAACTCCGACTGCCGACTACGACGCTGTTGAAATTACTTTCCGCTCGCGCTCGACTTCTCGACACGCCTTTCTAGAAAATTATCTATTATGACAATTATATATATATAATATATATATATATATATTACTATATTATATATATAATATTCATATATATACTATATATATATATATATTTATATATATATTATATATATATATAATTATATATATATATATATAATATATATATATATATAAGTGAGAGTATGTTTTGTTACCGGTTGGGTAATGTAATAGTAGTGAACTACAGGTTTGGATTAAAGAGGTAATTAGGTCTAAAGTAAATGGTTTCAGGATGTGAAAATCTTAAGGGCGTGTTTAGGTGTGAGAAGATTGATAAAATGAGAATAACGTATTAAGACATGTGTGGGTGTTGGGTAACATTAGAGAATTTAATGAAAGTACGTTGAGAAATTGTTTCATCATGTGGAAAGGATGGATGATAGTCGGTTGGTTTAGCGGATTATAAGTGGTTGAATGTGCTGGGAATCGAACGGTTGGGAGACAGGGGAAAAAGTGGATTGAGTCACCAGTAACGAAATGCCTGGAGGAGAGATACTTGCGTATTTTGGAAAGGCGTAGAAGAAGTGCACTAATAGTGAAGTGGCGAGGTTGTGTGAGGAGGTATTGTTGGTGCCCACCTGTAAGCCAAGGGATTAACCCACATTGACGAGATGCATTGTGAGGGTCTCGCTGTCCCGTGAAGCTCCTAAGGTGTTTTCTGACTGCGACGAAGTTCTCACTAAAAGGTATAAAGGGGGCGGTAAGGTGGGCTTTCTTTTCGACTTTCGTCATATTCTTCTACTTCTTTTGTTCAATGTTCTGCTACTTCCCTACCCCCAGTCTTAGGGAGAGAAGGTGGTGATGATGATGATGTTTATATATATATATATATATTATAAATATTATATATAATATTATATATACTTATATGATATATATATCATATATATATACTACTATATATATATATATTTAATTATACCTATATATATATACTTATATATATCTATAAAATTTTTTAATAATATTAATTAAATATTTAAAAATTTATTTACTTCAATAAAAGGGAATAAAAATATGTGAACATTTTCTTTTGAATAATAACAAAAAAAATGATAATTTTTATCATATAAAAAATTCTTATAATTGATCTCTAACAGAAAAATGATTTTGCTAACTTCTTCTGTTATATTGTGACGCTAATGATGCACTCATGATAAAGCCAGTTCTGCTAGATTTTTCTTCTCATGTAGAATTGAAAAAGTTTGCTTGAGCCTTTTCAGAGTATGAGAAATATTTTTTTGGAGTTCACATTTTGAGTGTGTAAATGCTAAAATCCTTACAATCTACATATTGATTGCACATTCAAATTTATTTCCAAATATTTTATGCCTTCTCTGGTTCATCCAATTTGTCTTTTTTTATAAGATAAGTAGGTTTATCTGGATCTTTGATTTCGCGAAGCTTGCCTCTAACTGGTTTGAAATATCAAGAAAAGAAATTGTATTGCCTATATCTTTTCATTTTAACTTGATTCTCACAAGAAGGGAATTTATACATTTTATTATTATTATTAGAGAAGTTTTCTTGCAACTTCCAAAATGTTTAAAATTGTTCGTTTGTGTTCTGCTTGAAAACCTTCTAACAACATCACATTTCAATATGAATAAGAGCAGTTGCTGTCACTAATTATGGGGAATGCAATGTAATTCATAATGAAAGAGTGTTTTTGGAGAATAAAGTTTAAAGACTAAATAAATAACTTATAGCAAATTCTTCTTTTGCTCTAAAAGCTTGAAAAGATCTAAGTTTTTTGTTATAAAAGGTTAATATCTTGATTCATTGAAGCTCCTCTTCAGCTTCAACAATGCTTTAAAAATTTATTAGGTCGTTAACAATCCATAGAAATTTTTCACTACCTTGTGTAATTATCATCCTGAGCTTTGTCCATTTTGTATCTGGGAAAACCTTTTCTTTTTTTTTCTTTTAAAATAGTAGTCGCTATTGGCAATCTAAAATAGCATATAGTTTTGCACATTCGATGTGGCATAAAAGTTTTTAATGAGTTGTACTTCACATATGTGAATTTGTGATGAATCATCTACGCCGCTGGATCGTTTTCGACAACCTAGCTTAAACACCTTCTAAAACATTTTCTTCATTGCTTTTACTACAGCATCATATCGTTGTCCAATTAGAAAGTTAATATTTATATCAAAGTTCGTAGTATTCCTCAGATAGAGATAAGGAAACAAAGAAACCGTTAGAAGCCAAATGGACCTTCGAGACTGTCCCAGTCACCCAATATTTATCAAATACAATACCGTGGGGACAGACAAATCCTACAGGACACATCCCTACGGGCCTGTCAATTTCCCTAACAAAGGTCATTATAATATTCGTCAACTACTACCAAAAGTTAAATCTTTAGTTAGGTTCATGAGTAACCACAATACAACGCTTTAATAGTTTTTATTGTGGATACTGGTAGCTACAACATGCGGTTTAACTTTAATAACTGACTAAAAACCGCACTTTGGCTACGTCAGAATATACTTATTTGATGCACAAACGATCCATATACTATCCAATCCTTTTCTTTAATGTTTCAAGTGAGTCACACTTAGCTTGTTGCGACAAACCATTCCAAAATTTAAACACTTTCCAGAATGATATCAAGTTAAACGTCTTCCTACATTTCTTATTGTGTCCCCTAAAAAACTGACCGTGGTCAATATTTATAGACTTGTATTCATGTTCCTAAGAATGGGAGAATTTTGAAGGGACTAATGGATAGTCGGAACGATTCTGCATGTTGGAGGAGAGAGAGGAGACGATTCGAGATGTGGTGGAGTTGTTTGCGGGAGGATTGGAGAAGCAGAGGATGAAGATGAACTTACAGAAGACAGAGATATTAACAGTAAACGGAGGAAATGAGGAGGGGATGAGAATGTTGGTGAGAGAGGAGGAGGTGTAGGCGGTAAATACCCTGCAATTATCTCGTAGGGTGTTTTAACAGAAGGGTGGAAGTGGAGAAGAGGATAACGTCGAAGAATGAAAGGTATGTGAATTAGTTTGAAGCGGTTACTCCCATGAATGAAATAGAAACATCGGATAGAGGGAAAAATGTGATTTTTAACAGCATACTGATACTCCCACTACTGTTGTATTCGGAGCGAAACATGGATCAACAACGAGAAGAGAGGAAGAGTAGAATACAAGCGGCGGAGATCAGGATATTAGAAAGAGATTGGAAAGAGTCAGAGAGACAAGAATAGAGAAATAAGTTATTATAGAGATCTAGGTGTGAAGAAGATGAACTGAAGGATGATGTGGGGTGAGATGTGGGGACATCTGAGTGGTGACAGGAGAGAATCGCGAATAAGATAGGTAATGGAAACGAGGGCAGAAGAACCAAGGGGAAGACGAAAAGAGATGGGGCGAATCGGGGAGGACATCTCTGGAAAGTATGGTCAGCTACCAAATTATGAGGGCGCATGAAGGAGAAAGAGGATAGTGCGGAGAGGGCCGTTGGAGAAGATCTTGTCGTGCGAAAGGATAGAATCTTCCTGGATAAGAAAGGAAAAAGAATATATATATATTATATAGTATATATAGTATATATATGTAGTATATATATATATATTATATATAATATATTATATACATTATATATATATATAGTACGTATATATATGGAACACCCACTTCACTAAGTATGGTTATATAAGATCATGGTTTCCTCATTTTCTATTATCAAATATCTACTCTTAATTTGCTTTGATTAACTATTATTTATTTTTCTTATAGTTAAAATTATATAAGCGACTTAAGCATCTTTGATAACTGAATAAATTTAGGGAAAGGGTCTACGGATTATATATTTATATTTATATAGTAGTATTATATAATTCATATATTATATAGTATGTATATATATATATATAATATTAGTATATATTATATAATATATATATATATACTAATTATATATATTATATTATTATATATATATATACTATATATATTATATGTATATATATAGTATATATCACTACTATTACATTGCTTAGTTTACATGAACTTACATCTAATATCATATGATGATTAGTTCTTAAAAATAGAATTTGCCTCTGCCAGGTTCTCATTTTTTCCTCTTTGGGTCTGATTTTATAAGCGATGAGCAGAAAAAGTCAGTTCACGCTAACTTTTCGTTGAGTGAGCAGCAACAGCAATTTCAGCTTCTTTTGTACCATGTCTTGATACTCTTCGAAGTTACATAAAATTTTTCCAACTTCTTTTAGTTCAGCAAAAATTTTATTTAAAGTTTCTGGAGTATTGTGTACAAGGATTAGGAAGGACCTGGACCTTTTCTTGAGCCAATACGCTTTCGACTAAGCTCTTCATTATCTAGAAGCTTTTCATACTGGATCTTCTGAGACTTTGTGATATAATGACTTGAGAATGGTGTACGGGAGAAATAGTTGGGAGTTTTCCATCACTTACAATATGTTTAGATGTATCCTTTTTCTTCGTGAACTTCCTGCAACCCTTAATGCAAATGGCCACATTGCAAAGTGGCAGATTTAGCTTTTGTTGTTGTTCTTCATTTAAGCTTATACGCTGTAGATTGGATCAATATAAATAACAGCTAGTATAGAATACAATTGTCAATGAGAGAAATTTCTCTTTACCCTGGATTCTTTTATTCTTCAGTATGCTGTAAATATAGATGGGTATAGGAGGTTGAAGGTTTGAATTTAGTTAGAATTAATCCAACTTGAAACATATAGGCGCCGTTAAAAAATCTCGAATTTGCAATTGCATTTTTGTGATGTGGAAGTCGAAAAGTCAATAAATTTGCATGAAGTGATTGAAGTCATTTACAGAGTCAAATTTATAACTTTGGTAAACGTTTAAAATTCCGACTCTACTTTCTATCTTGAAAGTTACCTGACTCGACTCCGACTCCGACTTCGACTCTTGCCAATTACCGGATCTCCGACTCCGACTCCGACTCACCTTTTCATAAATTACAGGATCCCCGATCGACTCCGACTTCCACTCTTTCAAAACTACGCGACTCCGACTCCGCGCTCCGACCTCGACTCGCTAACCTGGTAAGGAATGTTTGGAGCTAAAGTTAAGATACTTTAATAAAATAAATAGAACTTGAACGCCATAATGCTTTTGCTTACAGACTTGAAAAATCTAAGTTTTTTTTGAAAAGGGTTAAATATCTTGATCCATTCAAGCTCATCTCTAGTTCAACCAATCTTTAAAAAATTTATTAGATGTAAACAATCCATCGCAACCTTGGTTTCGCACATTAGTCTCGAGAGTCTCTAATCGCTCCCCCACTTTTGATCTGGGCAAATCTTTCTTTCTTATTTTTCTATTAAGAATAGTAGTCGGCCTTCTGGCAATGCCTTAACAATAGCATATAGTTGCAATTCGTTGACATAAACGTTTCTAATGTGTTGTAAACTTCACATAGATGTGAACAGCAATGAACACCTAACGCCGCTGGATATTTTGACAGCTTAAAACATAAACGAAAAACTTCTCAATCCTATACTTGTACAGCACACCGATGTTTAGACACGATCCGGTGTCGCATTTAATTAACTCCAAGTTTCGTCATTATAACCTTCCGAAGAATAAGGAAACAAAAAGAGTTTTGCAAGCTTCACATCAGGCCATATCGAGACTGTCCACTGTCAATCCTATATATTATCAAATACATCGCACATCTTCACACTGCAATCATATTACACATCTTTAATACAAAGCGTCAAATACAACCTACTACCAACTACTAGACCTTTATCTTTACATGAGACTTCAAATAATCGGTGCATAGGATCTTATCACCTCTAATACAAATTTAAATAAGTTTATTGTGATACCTGACCGATAGCTACATGCACATGCAGTTTTCACTTTAAATGACTCATTAAAAATTTGCCACTCGGCTTACGTTAGAAATACTACAGTGATGCCAAACCACTCCATATACCTACCTTCCCAATCCTTTCTTCTACATGCTTCAACCCTGAGTCTATAGCTCCCAATGCAACTCCTCGTTACCATCTCCTCCTGACTGCGGGAAACATTCAACAATTAAAAACACCGAAATCATTGGAATGTTTTCTACAATGAAATGTGATTATCACAATGCTGACTTTCAGTTATCTAATATGAAACTACAAATAAATATTTTCATTGCACGGCATG
>JABUQX010107629.1:15000-37111 GCA_015478945.1 Trachelipus rathkii
AATTACCTAGGAGCCCAATTTATTATCTGAACCGATCTAACATGAATAGCATATTATAAACAAATTTAAGATTTCTTTTTTGCTTTTATTACACATAAAACCAATAAATAAAAAGCTTGACTACGCTTTTTCACTACATAAATGTAATATTTTACGATTGTTCAAAAGAGATTCCTCAACACCTGCCTAAATTACCTAGAAGCCCAAATTATTACTGAAACCGATCTAACACGAAAACATATTATATAACAAATTTAGATTTCTTTCTATTACACATATTAAACAATATAAATAAGCTTGACTACGCTTTATTACTACATTAAATGTGCAATATTTTTCGGTTGTGCAAAGGATACCTCCAAACACCTGCCGTAAATACCTAGGGGAGCCAAATTATTATCTGGAAACTGATCTACAGAATACATATTATAACAAATTTTTGATTTCTTTGCTATTACACATAAAACAATATAAGAAAGCTTGACTACGGTTTATTCCTTAATCAAATTTTTAATAATTTTACGGTTGGCAAAAGAAGATACCTCAACCACCTGCCTAAGATTACCTAGGAGGCCCAAATTATTACTGAAACCGATTCTAACATGAATACTATTTATAACCAAATTAGATCTTTGCTGATTACACATTATAACATATAAATAAGCTTGACTTACGTTTATCACTACTCAAATTGTAAAATTTCAGGGTTGTGCAAAGGAGATAACTCAAACCACATGCCTAAATTTACCTAGAGCCAAAATTATTATCTGAACCGATCAAACTTGAATACATATTATAACAAATTTAGATCTTTGCTATTACACATAAACAATATAAATTAAGCTTGACTTACGCTCTTATCACATACATCAAATGTAAATATATTTTACGGATTGTGCAAAGGAGATACCTCAAACACCTGCCTAAATTACCTAGTAGCCCAAATTATTATCTGAAACCGATCTAACATGAATACATATTATAACAAATTTAGATTTCTTTGCTATTACACATATAACAATATAAATAAGCTTGACTACGCTTTATCACTAAATAAATGGGTAAATTTTTTACGGTTGTGCAAAGGAGATACCTCAAACACCTGCCTAAATTACCTAGGAGCCCAAATTATTATCTGAAACCGATCTAACATGAATACATATTATAACAAATTTAGATTTCTTTGCTATTACACATAAACAATATAAATAAGCTTGACTACGCTTTATCACAACATCAAATTGTAAATATTTTACGGTTGTGCAAAGGAGATACCTCAAACACCTGCCTAAATTACCTAGGAGCCCAAATATTATACTGAAAACTGATAATAACATGATACATTCCCAAAACAAATTTTGGATCTTCATTGCTGTTAGACATTAACCAATATAAATAAGCTTGGACTACCGCTTTATCACTACATCGAAATATAAATAATTACGGTTGTGCAAGTAGAATACCTCAAACACCTCCCTAAATTACCTAGGAGCCCAAAAATTATTATCTGAAACCGATCTAACATGAATACATATTATAACAAATTTAGATTTCTTTGCTATTACACATATAAAAATATAAATAAGCTTGACTACGTTTTATCACTACATAAATGTGTACATTATTTATGGTTGTGCAAAGCAGGGCTGCGGAGTCGGAGTCGGAGTCGTGGAGTCGGAGTCGTGGAGTCGTGCAATTTTCCCGGAGTCGGAGTCGGAGTCGGAGTCGCAGTCGAAGATTCCTGTGTAAGTGGAGTCGGAGTCGGAGTCGAAGATTCCCGTGTAAGTGGAGTCGGAGTCGGAGTCGGAGTCGAAAATTTAGAGAACTATTATTATTATTATAATTATTATTATTATTATTATTATTATTATTATTATTATTATTATTATTATTATTATTATTATTATTATTATTATTATTATTATTATTATTATTATTATTATTATTATTATTATTATTATTATTATTATTATTATTATTATTATTATTATTATTATTATTATTATTATTATAAAAGTTTTTGATTTTATTTCCAACGTTCTAAATTTTTATTTTTGTACATAATTTAATTTCTTTAAAATAATCTTTGAAAATAATATACAGGAAAAGAAGATATATTTACATAGATTTCCCGACGCGTTTCGTCTCTATACTTGAGACATCTTCAGAGGATTATTTCTTGTAAGCGAATGAGTTTTCTTGAATTAAATTATATTAGTAACTAAATCAGATGATATTGAGTCTGACTGATAAATACATAAAATTGTATTTAAGGTCTGGTTGGTGTTTTGATGTAGAAAGCCTCCGCAATTTTAAGTTTCTTGACTTCACACGATCCGTATAATATTGTGAAAGTGTTTGACAATATTACGTAATAGTTGATTGACATATGCCGATTTTGAAATGCTTCAAAGATTTTGCTGACTGGTAGAGATGTTGATTTGCCCTGTCCGACAATCATTCTTCGTGTAACCAATATATGTCACGTACAGTCTAACTCAGGCAGTTAAATTGGTACACAACGTGATGGTTGTAGGGCAAAGCATCTCTTGTGCTAAAGGAAGATGGCAGTTGTTTGGACTTATGTATAGTCTGACTTTAAGTTTTGAGGTGTCTTTAGTTTTGAGGTGAGAATTTCAAAATATTACGAAGGCACTCTCTTCCTTGTTGAAATAGCATTGGAGGTTTTGAAGAAGAAATATCGAATTTTTCTGATTATTTTTACTTTATTATATAATATTGTAAGGGTTTATTAATTAAATTTTCAACTGAATATTGTGGATGATCAAAGTTAATTAAATTTTACTTAATGCGGCAAATTTCTTCATCAAAAGTTTTCCAAGTTGAACATAGGTTGTTTGCTCTGTAAACTAAAATTTTTACGATAGATTCTTTGTAAATATTCGGTGAATAGGACATAGTTCATTTACAGACCATTATCAGTGGGTTTGACATGTATTCCTGATAGATTATGAGCCGTCAGAATTAACATTGATTTTGATGTCTAAAAAACAGATAGCATATTAACCTAAGTTTCGTATGTGAATTTTTGACAAACAAACTCTTGAATTCTATTGTTGATGTTGTATATGCTATGCTTCCTTAAGAAATAGTGAGGTGTCGCTCGACAACCTTTATGTTAAATACGGGTTAAGTCGTTTGTTTCACGCAAGGATTTTGTTTTTCCAGATTGGACATATAGAAGTAAAGCAAATGTAGGTCCAAGTGGTTAGCCCATCGGCAGTCCATCCAGTTTTGTAGATATATGTTTTTCTTTTAAATTTAAACGGTGTTTTGATTTACAACAATATTTAATAAAAGGGTTCCTCATATGGTGGTTCTGATATATTCTGGTGGGGCGTAAGGTTATTTGAAGTGAAACACTTCGTTAATTATTATGTCAATCGTATCAAGAACCGGTATATTTATGAACAAAGATTCTACATCAAGTGAGGCGAAATATATTAGTGGCTTCAAGTTTAAAGTTTGATAATTTACATAATGTTTCATTATTTGATTTAACTATGGAAGAGTTATTAAGATATGGTCGGATATTGCTGTTCAGATATTGGGCAATTCATAGTGTAACCGTTCCGGCACCATAGATATTACAGGTCTCAAAGGTTAATTTTCTGAGTTTTTGTGTAATAAATTTAGGCATTCTATAATTACAGTATAAAACTAATATATTATATATATATATATATATAATATATATATATTATATATAATAATACTATATATATATTATATATATATATATATATATATATTTAATATTATAGTTATATATACTCTCGGATACTCTCGCTACTCTCGTGTGCTCATTCACTGTAACTCATCCACTATCTCATAATATTATATATATATATAATATATATAAGCCTAGGTGTGTTGGACTTATGTCTATCATATTTCTATAGTTCAGTCCGTGTTCAATATGTGTGTGTGATGTAGCTGCTGATTCACGCTCTATTATACTACCTGATTTCTCTCATATGATATATATACTGTTCTCGTATTATATATGTATAATCCTAAGTATGCAATAATCCAATCCAGTTCTATTTAATTTTTGTCAGAAATTCTTTTGTTTTTTATTTTCATAAGACGATTTCTCTTAATGCTATTTATTATTATTATTATTATTTTATATTATTATTATTATTTAATTATTATTATTATTATTATGATAGTTATTATTATTTTTATCTATTTTATTATTATTATTAATTATTTTAGCTCTCTAATGATAAGTCATAGGTGTGTGTTATATATCTTATTATTATTCCTCTCCTCCTCTCTCTCTACTTATTATTTATTATTATTATTTTACTTTTTCAGTTATATATATACGATTATTAATGGCCATGTGTGATTATCAGCTCTCTCTCTCATTATATTTTCAGTGTGATTATTATTATTATTATTATTATTATTATTATTATTATTATTATTATTATTATTTTATTGAAACTGAAAGTATAAAACTGTTAATTATAAGGCTGTTTTTAATAAAAATAAAAATAATTTGCCATTATATTTACGTTATACATTTGTTTTCGAAACTAAAATATATTTGTTTGTCATGTGTTGCGCCTTCATCTTTATGTCTTTACGGTACTTTACCGTATAGCATTTGGAGATTAGATTCATTGGAAAAGTGGTATATTTTTTTATTCTGAAAAGCAAGCAAAAAAAAAATTGTTGAAACAAAAAAATGTTTTAATGTAACTCTGTAAGCACCAATCTGAGTCAGAGTCGAAATTTTGAATTTGACTGCTGGAGTCGGAGTCGGAGTCGGAGTCGGAGTCGGAGTCGGAGTCGGAGTCGGAGTTGGAGTCGGAGTCGGAGTCGGAGTCGGAGTCGAAAATTTTTGTTTAAGTGGAGTCGGAGTCGGAGTCAGAGTCGAAATTTTTTGTTTAAGTGGAGTCGGAGTCGGAGTCGAAAATTTTTGTTTAACCCTAGAACGGGTAGCTTTAAAACATTTCTATCCTGGTTATCTTATGTCCAGTAGAGCGCAATTTTAAGAAATTTTTATAAAATAATTATGGCCATTTTTTTTGCTCTTTTAAATTTTCATTATATATTTTCATCATTCCCCTATTCATTTATGTTGTAAATATTATTTGTAAACGAACCAATAATTTTTAAAAAATATTTCTGAAATACTGGTAAAAAAATACAGCTCTCTCTTTAAAATATTCATAAAAAATTAACGAATTCTTATATCTCGATGCAGTTTTCTACATTATAAAGAAGAAGCTTATTACGTCATAGATTCTCAGACCAAAGCCTCTAAAAGTTTAGGGGATATATGAAAAAATGGGGGTGAATATAACGTATAAAATCAGCCCCAAAAGAGTGCTCGAACTGAGATAATTCGGAAAATTTTTTTTTCTATAAACCTCCTTCCTCTACGAGTTCTATTAGAACACTAAGAAATGAATTTTAGCTTACACATAGTATATATTATACAAAATAATCGATTACGGAGATATTATCAGGTTTTAATCGATATTTAAAAAAAATCTCAGGTATATCTAGATTGCTAAAATCCATTCATTTGTCATTGGGGGGTGGAGGGGGAGTTATGTGTTCTGTACCAATGTAGTTATGATAATTATGAAAAATAATAAATTTCGTTTGAAAACGATATTTATAGTTTTTTCTGAGATAAAGAATAGCTTTAATTTGAAATGTTTATTCTATAATAAATAAGGAATGCTATATTTTTCATTTTTGATGTTTTACGTATTTGAGTAAAATTATTTGAAATGGCGATAGTTGGCAATTTTTAGCTTCTTTGCATTTTACGTGAAAATATTTTACGAAATTAATTTTAGTTTGTATTATATATAATTATAATATATATTATATATATATATATACTTATATAATATATATTATATATATATTATATATATAATATAGCTGTATTCTCTGTTACGTGTAGTCGCGTCTCCACTCTCCTCTGTTACTATCCTGATCGACGTGCTTAGCATGACCGCAACTCTATCTCCTCGTCCGCCTGGGTCCTCTTGTCCACTATCCTCGGATTCCTACTCTCCGCGTATCAACCTGCAGCTTCATTTTGTTAGTCAACCTTCTATCCTGGCTGCTACCTGAATCTCTAGACACTCATCTCATCCATCTTGCCATCCGTTCTAGTCACGGTCTTTCATCAGTGGGTCCCGCCTTCCCTCTGTGTTCATACGTACCCGGCCAACTCTGCTGCCTGGCTACAGTTTCTATCTCATGTTTCTCACTCGCTTCCCCCTTGGCCTCGCGTCTCGATCCTTTTCGCCTTTGGTTTTTTTGTTCTCATATCAAGTACTAGCAGTAATATATATATATTATAATAATATATTATATAAATATAATATATATATATACTTATATATAATATTATCTTTTGTCTTCCTCTTTTTTTTCTTCTGAGATGGTTAAAACAGTATCTGAAACTTAGAGAATGTGCTTGTAGATGCTCTTCTCTCTCTGCTCTCTCTCCTCTTCTCTCTTTCTCTCTCTCTCTCTCTCTCTCTCTCTCTCCTCTCTTCTCTCTCTGTATTTCTCTGGTGGAAGTCGTCTCTCCATGTCTCGTCACTCCACAATGACAGGTTTGTAATGAAAAAAAATTCAAATCCAAATGTCCCCCAATCTATCGTGTTTGTATATACTATATTATACTGATTATTTATTATAAATAGATCTATAATATGTTATACCATAATTTCTGCCTTATCATCCTCAATTATATAATTGTTTAATTAATCATATATCATCTTATATTATAGTATATAATATATATATAGTATTAAGTTATATTAATCTAAGTGACAAACTCTCTCCTCGTATATTTATATTATATATATTTACTTATAGTATTTATATGGCACATGATATATGATTGACTAATCTATATATTTATATACGCCTATCTATATAGTATTTATATATAACTGCTGCTATATATAGGCTATAAGCACCAATATATTTCCTGTTCGTAATATATATGTTATATTATATATTATATATATAATACTATATATATAAGTCATAATATATATTATATATATATATACTTTAGATATTAATCTTATATATATATTATATTAATATAATATACCTATAACACTATATTGGATTATTATATATATATCTAATAATTCATACTAATTATTTATTATAGTATATTATATATATGGCCAATACTAAGAGAAGAGTACCCCGCATCATATATCCTCGAAAAGCTCTAAGATAGGTACAGAAAGAACTAATAATATATATGGAATCAGCGTCATGAAATTTTATCGGAAAATCTTGAAAATAAAAATTTTTTTTGCTATTTTTTTTTTATTTTTTTTATATTCCTTAAATCTTCGATTACGTACAGAAAAACTAATAACATAGATGGAATCAGCGTATGAAAATTTGCTATGAAGAAAAAGTAATAAAAAAATTTTTTCTCTATGACTAATAACATATTTGGGAATCAGCGTATGAATTTTTTTATAGTGGTGTCGAGCCGACTCGTGGGCAGTGGCGGGGACCGAACGTTCCTCCCCGTCGTCCCCAGGAGGCCGAGAGACCTGACTCTTTGCATCTTTTCGGTTTACCCTGGGGTATTCTTTCTAGTTTAAATGAAAAAATCATTTTTTTTTCATTTACAAATTTCATCCGCTAATTCTAGATATGTTTATAGTTTTCTTGTACCTATCGTAGTATTGGAGATATAAAAAAAAAATGAAAAAAAGTAAAAAAAATTTTTTATTTCTCATACAACTATTCATAATAGCTGATTCTTTATGTTAATCAGTTTTTCTTTTTACTATATTAGTTTCGAGATATGTATGCGGAAACTTCTTTAGTTTCACACACACACACACACACACATAGCTTTACTATAATACCTGTATATATATATATATATACTATATATATATATATATATACTAGAATATATATAATATATATTATATATATATATATATATATATATATATATATCATATATAATTAACAAAAGTCAGTTAAAAATTCTTCCACAGGGGGACTCTATGGAAAAATAGATGTTCTAGGGGTGAAATGGAATTTATTTTATCTCAGTATATGGACGTCGGATTTTAAAAATATTCATAGGTAGACTCTACATTAGGTTTAGGTTAGGATATCTTAGATTAGGTTAGGTAAGGTTAGGTTAGGTTAGGTAAGGTTTGGTTACGTCTTTCTGTGAAATTTTTTTTGAATCCGACGTCAATAACCTGAGATTTAATAAAAAACACAAAAAATTATAAAAAATTATAAAATATAAAAAATTTCATTTCACCCCTCGAACATCTTTTTTGTCCCACAGAGTCTTCCTGTGAGATAATATTTGAAATCCAACGTCCTGTTCCGTGTCCTCGATAACTTACTTTTACCTCTCTCTTTAATTATTATACTCATATATATAGAATATATATATAATATATATAAATTATTATATTATATATATATATATATATATATATATATTTAATATTATATATTATATATATAATATATATTATATATATATAGAATATATTATATATATTATTATATATACATATATATTATATATATATATATTATATAATTGAGTTCAGTTCCAAAATGTTCAAGACACCCTTAGAAGAAGAAGACATATTATCTCAACTAGATGAAGAGGCTATTATTGAATACACATTAGAAGATCTGGAAGAGGAAGATGAGTTGGAGGAGGACAATTTAGAAGTCAAAAATATGTATGACGATTATAACCACAGAGAATATACTCCACAAATTCCAGAAGACCCTTGTGACTCTGATGGTGAAACTTCTGATTTAGATGAACCGTCAACTTCAAGAGAATCCCCTTCCAAAAAGGTTAGAAGAGATACAGCAGCATTAGACCCTACAAGGATTATTCATAAGTTTGATAAACCTTCATTCAAGGCAAAAGATGAACCCGTATGATCTAGTAACCCTACAAATATTGGTAATAGAAGATCAAGCTGTTCACATGTATCAAACCCCACCCAAGTCTCCCGTAATGTAAATTCAATTTTAGAAAGTTTTTGATGTTATGCTTGATGATGCTTTTATTTCTATTATAGTTATATATACAAATCAATTTATTGATAAAGTAAGTGGCAACTATAAAGCTGGGAATATAAAGAAAACAACAGTTTGTGAGATTAGGGCACTAATTGGTGTTCTAATTATTAGTGGCGCTAGGAAAGATAATCATGTTACAACGTCTGAAATGTGGCATGCACTGTATAGCTGTGTCCTCTATAGAAGTTCGTTTGCTTAGAAACGTTTCAACTTTCTTATCAGATACTTACGATTTGATGATATGGAAATTCGTCGAGAACGAGTTGCGGACGACAAATTTGCTCCAATCAGAGTTATTTGCTAACTTTGTTACTAAATGTCAAGCAAATTACAACCCTGGTGAATTTATCACCATCGATGAGCAGCTTCTTGGTTTTCGGGGAAGATGCTCATTTTGACAGTACATTGCAAACAAGCCTGCTAAATACGGAATAAAGATTGTTATGGCATGCGATGCGGAAACCCAATTTTTAGTAATGCAATACCCTATCTTGGTTCCCACACAAAACCTCCAAAAGGACTAATACTGGGAGAACATTCACAATGGAACTCGTGAAACCTTATTTACTTCCTACCTTCTTGAAAAAGATATTACAATTTGTGGCACACTGAGAAAGAAACCGTACGTTCCAGAAGTAATGATGGATTCCAAAAATAGAGAAGTGAAATCGGCAGCTTTTCTTTTTGACCATCGGTCAACTCTAGTTTCCTATGCAGCCAAGAGGAATAAAAACGTTTCAATATTATCAACCAGACATCATGGGGCAAACATAGGGCCAAAAAACAAACCAGAAATAATTCACTTTTACAACAAAACAAAAGGGGGAGTGGATATCTTTGATCAAATGTGCGGAAATTTCTCCTGTAGCAGAAAAACAAGAAGATGGCCATTGTGTGTATTTTATGGACTGATAAATGCAAGAGTGGTTAATTCATACTTCATATACAATCATAACCGAACCAAAAAGGGGGAAACTACCATGCAAAGAAGATTGTATATGATGGAGTTAGCATATGAATTAATTCGCCCTCATGCAATCAAGAGGATAGAAGCAAAAACTCTGCAAAATGAAATAAGATTGGTTTTCCAAACCACGTTCAAGGTAACACAGAATCCTCAAGAACAGACCAAAACAACTGGAAGATGTAAGAAATGCCCTGCAATAAAAAGTGTCAAGACCCGATTTCGCTGCGCATTTTGCAAAACATTTGTATGTTTGAAACACAATCACGGCGCTGCTCGATTGCATTTAACAATAAATGGTTCCATCATATATATATATAGTATGATATTATATATATACTATATATATATATTATATAATAATAGTATATATATATATATATATATATATATATATATAAGATATATAATATATAAAAATACTATATATATAAATTATATATATATAATACTATATATATATATATATTAATATATATATATATATAATTAATTATATTATATTATATACTATATATATGATATTATATATATATATAATAATATATATATATATATAATATATTATATATATATATATATAATATTTATGTAATATATACGGTATATATAATACGATATATATATATAAATATATATATAGTATATATGTTATATAATATATATATATATAAGATATAATATATATAATATATATACTATATATATATTATATATATTATATATATATATATATATATATATACTATATATATATAAATATATAACTATACTTTCTGCCCCTGGCCCACCTCATTTGGAGGGCCACACTGCTTCCAGGGGAAAGCCGGCCACCGCTCTTCGGCGGTTCCACAGGTCGAGAAGGAAAGTATATAGAGAAGTCGGCACGGGGGCGTCAAGAGCGGAGCCCCCCAGAAGGAGGTGCTCCATTGAGTCCGGGAATTGTGACATCTGGTGCAGGTGTGGGGAAGGTAACATTGTCTAGTTTGAATTTATATTTATATTGTAAAAAGTTTTGGGTGGGTGATGTTGATCTGCTCGGGCGAGGTCAATTTGGCACTTCTGGGAAAGTGTTCTTCTATAGGGGAAAATTTTTGGAGAGGGGGAGTTTAGTAAATTGGTTATTGGCGGTTTTGAGGTACGTGTTAGTTAGTTGTGTATGGATATGAGTGAGCCATGTCTTATTGGGAGGAGGGAGGGAATAATGTTGTAGATGTCATTTTAGAATTTGGCTGGTGAGGAGGGTGTGGATTTTCGAGTCTTTGTCTGGAGGGTTGGAGAATATTGGTAGACATGGGTGGGTGGATGGGGTTACCCTTTCTGGTAGATATTTTTTCCTCACCCATCTGCCAGGTGGGTGGAGATAGGAAGGATGTAGGTCTCGTCATGTAAATGTTAGATGGGTGTAGTTTTGGTGCATCCGGTGATTTGTAATTTTTTTGTATTAGATTTTGACAGTGCAAGGAACCATGCGGGAGAAGCGTAGTTTATATTTGTTCTGAGGATTTGTTTATAAGTGGTGGTGAAGGTATGTTTCCTGTCACTGAAGTTGTGTTGGGAAAGGGTTCGGAGGGTGTTACACACAAACACACACACACACACACATATGATATATATATAAAAATATATAATAATATTATATATATATAATATTATATAACATAATATATATATATATATATATATATAATATATATATATATATATATAGATATTATATATATATATAGGATATATATAGATATATAGTATTATGGTGAAACTAAAGAAGTTACCGCATGATATCTTGAAAACTAACGATAGGTACAAGAAAAACTAATAACATATTTGGAAACAGTGAACAAGAATTGTATGGAAAAATGAAAAAAAAAATTTTTTTCTTATATCTCCCAAACTACGATAGGTACAAGAAAACTAATAACATATTTAGAATCAGCGTATGAAATATGTATGAAAAAAGATTTTTTTTTTAACTAAAAGAATACCCCAGGGTGAACCGCAAAGATGCAAAGAGTCGGGGTCTCTCGGCCTCCTGGGGGACGACGGGGTAGGACTATTTCCCCCCCTCCGGGGAGGTCTCCGGAAACCCCGCTCTTTAGTATTGGGTGTCGGCGGGGGTTCCTCCGCCCCGCCCCTAAGGGGTATGGAAAAGTCCCCCCCTCTGTCCCACCGTCGGCTCGAGCCCCCTAAAAAAAATTATATGCTGTTAAATATTATTATTATTTTTCTTTTCTTACCTATCGTAGTTTTTGGAGAATATAAAAAAAAAAAAAAAAAAAAAGTAAATTTTTTTTTTCATTTTCCATACAAATTTCATACGCTGATTCCATATATGTTATCAGTTTTCTTGTACCTATCTTAGTTTTCGAGATAATCATGCGGGTAACTTCTTTAGTTTGGCCATATATTATATTATATATATATATATATATATATATATATATATTATATATTAGTATATATATATATATATTATATATATATATATATTACTATATATATATATATATATATATATATATATTATATATATAATATATATATATATTATTATATATATATAGTATATATAACAAAACAAAAAATAATAATGTTAACTTTTTCTTATATATATATATATATTATATACATATATATATTATATATATATATACTATATATATATATATATATATATATTATACTATATATATTATAGTATATATATATATATATATATAAATATATATATTAATATCACAAATAAATGTAATATATATAATACTATATATATATATATTATATATTATTATTATATTATATATATATATAATAATATTATATATATATATATTATTATATATATATATATACTCCCTCTATATATACAAAACAATGAAACAGTAAATCAATATATATATATATATATATATATATATATATAATATGATAATACTATATATCTATATATCTAATATTAATATATAATATTATATATATATATATATATATATATATATATAAATATATATAATATATTATATATATATTATAATATATATACTAATATATATATATATATATATAAATATATATATATAATAGGGATATAATATATATATATATATATATTTATATATATATATATATAGTATATTATATATATATATATATATATATATATATATATATTATATGGAAACAATAAAGTATTAAATTTATTTTGTTTTAGTTATATAATAATAGGCAAATAAAAGTTTGCAACTCATTCCATTTGTCTAATTGGCAACCAAACCAAAAAAGGGGTTAATGAGGGTAATCTCTGCGGGGGGGGGCGTGGGGTGGGTAGGCGGACTGGGCGTACAGGGGGGGTGCCGAGGGGAGGGGGGAAGTGGGGGAGGGAAGTACTCCCTGCGGGGGAAGAGCTCAATGGAGTTCGATGATGAAATTTTCAACAAGCGTATCGATTTTAAAAAACAAAAGATAAAAAAATACGATATCGGTAATATGCGGTCTACCAGACAGGAATACGAGGTCAGAGGTTATTCTAAATAAAATAAAAATAGTTTGAATTTGGTGAATATGGAACCAGCTTGATAGAATTTTTTGGGACCAATTTCAAACTCTTAGAAATTTTCATATTTTAAATTTTTTATAAATAAGGATTTACGGTCTGTCAGACATAAGAAACCCGATGTAGGGTTAAATAGATTTAAAGAGAATATTGTCTGTGCATTTATCATTAAAACAGTCATTATAAATATAATTTTGAGTAGAATTTTTAAATTGATAAAACTATCATAAATGTACCAAATCTGGGAAGTTCATAACTTTTAAAAAAGATATGTTCATCATTTTTTTTAATTTTTTCATTACCAAAATGATTAAGCAAAGTGATTAGCTGTTTAATAAAGTACTGAGAGATTAATTGAAACTGAACATCTTCTTATTTTCATCAGTAAAGATAACTGAGAAATAAATAAAAAACTGAGCGTCATTTTGTTTAAAAAATTATTTAATTAATTTTTACTTTTGCCAATATAATACATTATAGGCAGTTCTATAATTTTGAGGTCTTCCACTGAGTTGTTTGGAAACCTTTTTTGAATAAACCAATTTTCCTCATTCTCATAATTGCCGCATCCCATTAACGCTACTTTATCGTTTACTTTTTCATTTCCATTAACAATAAAAGAAGCAGACTCGTTATCTCCAGAGAGGGAGACAGTTTCGCACGAAGCCAGCCCTCAGAGGAGGTAAGATGGCAGAAAACAATGTACAGGCAACCGGGTTAGTCCCCAAAGAGAGGGAGACAACCCCGCCGATGATAGAGGCCGACGGGTTAGTCCCCAAGGAGAAGGAGACAACCCCGCCAATAAAAGAAGCAGACTCGTTAGCCCCCAAGGAGAGAGGGAACGACAGTTCGCCCAAAGATCCCTCGGTCACAGTTGCGGACGAATCGTTTCCGTTCGTGACGGAAGCAGAAAAGATGGGAAAGCTAAGACGAGGTAGAGAAAGGGAAAGTAAAAGTCGAATGAGAGAAAAGAGGAAAGAATGGAAGTAGAGGAGAAAGTGGAGAAGAAAGAGAGGCTGAAGCATTGGCATTCTTGCCTCAAGAGGAATCAGATTCCCCAAAGGTTCACCTGTTGAAAAAGCTCAGAAAAAAAGAAGATAAGTTCAAACCAGTACATTTAAGCAAAAAGACCCTGTTTGGTCGTAAAACCGTTCCCCAGAGAGGAACCTCCAAAGAAAAATGAAAGTATTCCTTCTACAGATGAAAATCACCTAGAAGCCATGCTAAGGTTTATCAATTATCAAGGGTCCAGTAATATTTCTTTTCCTTCATCTATAAGAGAGACGAAACGCCTGATAGATAACTGATCAGAGGATAGCTAAAGATGAACATTAGGAAGGGTCTATTTGAGAGCCAAGAAAGATAAATTATATGATTATAACCAAAGTGTTAGTATAACATTGATTCAAAAGAAACGATGGTTCTCTGTTATAAGAGAGCAATCTTGAGAAGCTTCGATCCCGAGTTGGATGCCGGAGTTTTGATAGAAAAAATTATAGAATTGGAGAGAGAAATCTTGCTCCACTCCAATTTAGTTGAAGAAAATAAGAGGAGATAGATGAAATCACTGTGTGGCTATAACTGATAAAAAAACAGCAGATAGAGGCAGTAGGTAAAAAAAAGTAAAGGCATTACAAACTGTTTTGAAATGTTATAGGGAGGAAAAAGGAGAGTTAGAGCATCGAAAATGTTACCAAAATGTGTACCAGCGGGAAAAGAAAGGAGAGTTAGAGCATTCAAAAATGGGTACCAAATGGTACCAGCGGGAAAAAAAGAATAATAATAATATATAGATAATATATACGAAGATAAGTATAATAGAATAAAGTAAGTAAATAAAGAAGGAATAAAAAATATAAAATATGAGTGTACTGAAGGATATATAATGATAAAGAGGTATAAAAGAAAAGAGTTAGAATAGATAACATCCAAAAATCCAGGTTCTGAGATATTGATTATGTAGTATAGTGAAGAGAGCATAAAGAGATGAGTGTAAGAGATTACAGAGCTATCACTACTCACCTATCGTCGAGTTCAGTTTTACGACCCACGAACAGACGAGGTATAAAAGTGAAGAATATGATCACTAGTAGGTAAGCAATTGCTTTACGAAATTATTACCTCAAAATTCCGTACCCCACGGACAGAAGGGAGAGGCTACCATAAGAAGAGCCGAAATTATAATAGTAGGCCAAGCAGCTAAGCGCGTACCGAGATTATGTACGTCGCGCAGGAGCCAGAGAAACGCTCTAGGGAGAGAGGCGAGCAGGATTCATAACACAAGGCCGCGAGAGGATCGACCTGAGGTGATAACGAAGCGCGCACACCTCGCCGGTCAAGAAAAAAGCAAGGCAAAGCGGACTCTTACCTCAGGAGCCTAGCTCACGATACCGGGGCTAGTATGATCTTCGGATCTCGCGCAGGGCACCTATGACGCCGTTGAGAAAAAAGTGAGAGGCAGCGAGGATATGCAGTGGCGCTATGTGATATACCTTCACACAGTACTGCTCTGATGAAGGGTTTAAATGGAAAGAATCTTATCGCAATATAGACAAGTAGAACATCACTTCAAGCTATCCGTAGATTTCAGGGCCGTACAAAATTTTAATACATGAAACCACCCAAAAATAAAATGGAATGTTTTGATTGGAGCAAACATAATTAGTAGTGAGGTGGGCCAGTTTAACCTCTTCAACGTCAAATGATGCTTCTATGGCGAGTACCATCGTCAAATCCGCTATTTCCATTTTAGGAGAGCGCTCGAGAAGATTTGCGTTCGGCCAGATACAGGTGATGAAGAGCCTCTGTCAATCGTACCACAAAAAAGAACGCGACGTGCAGAATTCCACGGAGGTTTCCAGACCCGCTGCATATGACCTAAGAGAGAAGAGGTTAAACCCAGTCCCCCCTCGCTCGCTTGACAGAGTACGAAGAGAGGACCAGCGAAGGAGAAGAGAGAGACGCGGGAGGAAGAGAGAAAAGTTATGGGGATATATGGCAGAGGAAAAAGGGGGGGAAATACGAGGAAGAATTGAATATATCATATATATATATATATAATATATAATATATATATATATATAATATATATATATATATATATATATATATTAATTTATACTATATAGTATATATTTATATATAATATATATATATAGTATATATCATCATATATATATGAGCAATCCGCAAAATCCAATCAGTCTGTAGGAAGCGCGGATTTTGGGTCAATGTGTTTTGTCGTAAGTTATCGTAACCCATCCCCAATAAAAAAAAGAAAAGTGTAGGAATTTCTTCTCCGTCCAAATTCATATATATAGTATATATCATATATATATATATATACTATATGAAGATATTACTATTATATAATATATATAATATATATATATATATAGAGCAGTTTTATTATATCTATAATATATATATTATTATATATATAATATACCTATATATATTATGATATTATATATATATATATAATATATATATATATAGTATAATATATATATATATATATATATATATATATATATATAGTATTATATAGTATATATATATATATACAATATTAGTATATATATATATATTACAATACATATATATAGATATATATATTTATATATATCTATATATATATATATATATATATATATATATTAATATATTATATATATATATATATATATATATCATATAATATATATATATCTGCATGTTTATGCATGTGCATGTAAATACTGGAAGTAATAATTGAGTAAGGTAGAACCGAGCGACCTAAAGAAAGGTCCTCAAACAGTATCCTTAATATAAGGTAATATTAAGCTAGGTTTAATGAGTTTAAAATTTATAGTTCCTCTTAATCCTTAAGAGTAGCCTAGTGAATCATTATTCCACCAGCATAGCCACAAAATTCATTAAAACTTCTGAGGAGTCAGACCTCCAATATTTCTTTTTATAGCTGTCGTATCAGAGCTAATAGTAAAGAAAATAGGAAAGTTTTCAGTGTTGAATTTTGTCTATTAGAGTTGAGAAATGAAGATTTCTCAACCCCTTCTTTCATTTGTGTATATTACTAACTTTATTAGGAGGAGGAATCGGTACAACAAAGCATGTGTACCACTCCTATGTAAAGCGTTGTATAAAGTTAAAATTTCCGTTTTCATTAAATTAAGAAAAGTAGATTGACCGACATGAGGAGTTTTTAAAGCTCTAAGCACCTATATAATATATCTGTCTAAAATATATATATATACTATATATTATATATATATATTATATATAATATATAGATATAAAAAATATATTAATATTATCAATATATATATATAGCATATATATATATATATATGTGTGTGTGTGTGTGTAAACATATGGGTATGTAAATATACCTGGGTACAGGACTGTATCCATATTTGTAACAGCGCTTTGAAAATATATAGGAATGCATTTAGTTTTTTTTTTTTTATCTAATTTTCAAATTTGGTCATCCCATTTGCTTAAATTTTAGAGTTAAAAAGAGTGGAAAGATTGAAATTGAAAAGTGCATTTTCCAAGGAGGAATACTAAAGATAGTAGCATTAACAGTTTTGAGTTTCTGTAGTTTTTGAGTTAATCCCCGGAGGTCAAGGGTCGAATATTGTAAGGCGGAATCCCCTTACAACCCCTGAGGAACCTTCAGAAGGGGCCAAAAGCATTCATGATAGTTCGTACTCCCAAAAAAGTCATGGTAAACAGTAAGTCTTAAGAAAAGCATGTCGGTATAAGCCGAGGAGAGGCCTCGTTTAACCCCATAGGCATATCCGGATACACTACATAATGCATGTCGTTTAAGCCATGTGCACGAGATGTACATGCGCCTGTTTGAATATGTTTATTGTTTTGCTAAACTAATCTTTATGTTATTTTAGAGAGAAAGGGAAGACAGTTTTGATCTCCAGACAAATTTCTGATGAAAAGCCGAGGGTCGGCCGGTCAGATATGTCGGAAGGGAGAGAGAGAGGAGAAAAAAAAAAATAGTAGGATCCACACTGACTCTAGGAAAATAACAAGGGATAATTCAAGTCTTGTTTATCTGTTTCTAATAACATTATTTTTATTCTTTATACTGCATTTAACATTATTTTACAATATAATAATGCAGTTAACTAGCGTAAATGAACAATTAAACATTTATATATATATATATATATATAATATATACTATATATATATATATATATATATATATATATATTATATATAGTATATATAATATATATATTATATTATATATATATATATATAATATGATATATATATATAAAACTATATAGTATATATATATATATCTATATATATATTATTATATATATGCAAATATATATAATATATATATATATATATATCATATAATAGTATATAGTATATATAGTATATGATATATATACTACTTTATATATATATATATATATCTAATATTATTATATATATAATATATATTAATATATATATATATATATATACTATATATATATACTTATATATATATATATAGTATATATATATATATATTTATATATACTATATATATATTCTATGTGTATGTCATTTTTACGAACAAATGATATTTTACTTCGTGAACGGGCATACTTTATTCCTTTAATTGTATGTGAGTAACGATTAGAATCCTGTAGTAATTAGCAGCTTATTTTTTATTTTTTTGCTCAAAATCGAACCAATTTATTTTCTTCCATTCTGTTGTAAAGCCAAAAGAGTCCGTAACAGAGTAAAGAGACATCAAAAAAAAAATAGTTTAAAAAAATAGTAGGTAAGCACAGCAGATTCAGTTTAGGCAATTAGGATTGTACGTTTGGTCCCAATTTACAAGAGAGGCGAAAATGAGGCGGTGTACACTTAAACGAAGTATAATTGCTTCACCCCATATGGAGGTTACTAAAAGATGTAAAATACACAGTTTTAGTCGTGAGATTTCGAGAGTGTCTTAAATTAGGAAAGAGGAGGAGAAGATTGTCATGTCAAAAAAGATCGCTAAGAAAGCACAATTAGAGTCTGGCGATAACACCCTAATATACACATCTTGGTAAAAAAGTATATATTATATATAAATATTATAAATAGTATATATATAATACCTAGTATTATATATATATATATATATATATATATATATACTACTATATATATACTATACTATATATAGTATAGTATATATATATATAATATAATATATATATATATATATATTATTATTGTATATATATTATAGTGTATATTATATATATATATAATATATAATATATATATATATATTATTATATATATATATAGTATATCTATATATAAATAAGTAATAATATTATTATGATATATATACTATATATATATATGCAGCGGAAAATTGTATGTGTATACTAGGATGTATTAAGGATTATTATCGAAGATCGCACATCTAGTTGGGGATTAAGAATACTTAGATAATTTTTAAGTTGTTCGTAGGTTTATTGTGCGATTTATTCATTTTTGACTTAACATTTGCATTTGTTTTGCCTCATCATGAATTTTTTCCTCTATAATATTACCAAAACCTTATAGGCCTATGTTTTCGGAGTTCTGATGGTAAAATGGCAAGAGATGTATGGATGGTAGACATCAAAAGCACACTTGGGTCATCCGATCCGCCAACGCAACCTATATGAGAGTTTGAAAGGTTGGCTCGAATAAAGGATTCGGTAAGGTCGTTTCGCTAGTTTCAGTTTGACCAGGATAGGATCGCCAAAACGGAAGACCCCAGAATTGAAGAAGCACGCCAGGTAACGAGTAATCGAGGGAATTAAATCTCATGGGATTGGTATATGAATTGCTCTGTATTTAGTTGTTTTGTATTATTGCATTAAACATAAATTAGTTTGGATTAGAAAATCGATTGCACATATAGCATATCGTTGACTGATTTCTATAGATCTGTAGACGTTTTTCTCTAGTCTATACATCTTATGGGTTTGCAAAAACTTTTGATTTCAATTGCCCGCATCCCGAGGAGAAGCGGTGAGAACAATGGGAGATAGCGGGAAATGGCTACGAGTACCCCTCCGTGAAAAGCAAATTGCCAAAGGAAGATGCAACACGATGAGAGGAGGCAGACAACAGTGTCCTATTAGAACTTTTTAGTGGATTAAGAACTTATTTTTGCAATATTTTAGATATGATATTTCTATTTGCATGTTC
The DNA here is from genome assembly GCA_015478945.1 of Trachelipus rathkii. Taxonomy (NCBI): domain Eukaryota; kingdom Metazoa; phylum Arthropoda; class Malacostraca; order Isopoda; family Trachelipodidae; genus Trachelipus; species Trachelipus rathkii. The sequence continues at coordinate 35,865 of JABUQX010107629.1, forward strand.
TTTAGTCTGGATTAGCGATTGTTTTTAAATAGAGTCGATAGATTAACTGATTTTTTAGTAATTGATGAGAGACATCTACCATACTTCTCTCGACAGATTCTTCTAATAATAGGGATAGAGAAAGTGTGCAAAGCAGTCTTAAATTTTAAGTTGATCATATGTGAGAAGTGGTCAAAATTTCTTCCCCCCCCCAAAAAAAATACTTTCTTTTTTTCAGTAGGAATTAGATACCGAATGGTTACCTCCTATGTTGGAAACTAGAGTATGAAAAGGAAAATACATGACCTTCTCATCAGTTTATTGCTGTGATTCTTTGCTTTGTATTTATATTTTTGCTATCTATATTAGTTCTTTGCCAATAAGTAGATTTCACTCTCCGACCTTGGAGATATTTGAGATAGTGTTTTTTTTTTTGGTTTAGGTATATAGTTTAGTATATAACCTATTTTCGATCGTATGTCTTACTTTGAAGTATGTTTTATTGATGCACTTCTAACATCAACGATTAAACTTCTTAAAAAAGCCATTTCAGAATCGCGTTTGGGAATCGTAAAGATGCGGAAGTTCCTTTTCTGATTGGTTTAGAGCCAGTACGGTAGATGGGGGTGCCCTTCTAGACATGAAGTCTCTACCGAACGTAGCGGACGTTTATTTAGGGGTAGAAGGTCCCGGACAAATTGATAACAAGGAACAATGCTATTATAGAGTTAGCATCCATATACATAGAGTTTAAGAAGAATTTTTTTTTAATTTTTTTTTTTGCTAATTTAGCTTAAAGCTGCTTGTATGCAATTTATTAAGAACGTAATTATTCAATGTTCCATAATTATATGATTACTATGTATGCTAGATAGATTTTCTTTTTGCGAGATAGCGCAGCATTCTTATCGGAAAAACATTAATGTTTGTACAACATAGTACCTGCTTTTCTGGCAAGTACCAGAGCGAAAAGACATGTAAATGGAGACTAGTAGGAAGACTTCTGTTGTCTAACCTCACCTTATAAACATTAGAATGACATTGAAGCAGAGTAGGGAAGGCATAAGAAGGAACTATAGGAAGATCCTCAGTCTCCCCTCCGCCTGTCAGTTGGTTTGAGATGGAAGGAAGGAGAACGTTTTGAGATAAGATATAAGACACGCTAGTGCGCTTTTACGTAAATATAGAGTTTATATAGCCTAAGTTTTAATACTTTTAAGAATATTTTTTCTCTTACGAGATAATATTTTTGATTGTTAAGAAGATAT
>JABUQX010107630.1:0-5000 GCA_015478945.1 Trachelipus rathkii
AAAGAGAGAGATGCAACCCCTGTTAATTGAAAGAGGATAGTTAACATTCAATAGACTGAGTGACAATACGTGAAAAATCTATTTATATAACGATTACCATTTAAGTATTCGACTTTACGTCAGTATCAGTCGACGGGTATAACAATTGAGAATCTGCGTTCTGTCGAGAGAAACGCTAAAGCAGAAAACAGTTATACAAATAAACTTGTGTGATAGAAAATTTTATTATGAATTTTCGTTCCTAAAAATAAAAATTGTAGAGAGTATAAAGAAATAATATGTAAATAGTTTATTATAAGGTAATAAAAATAATAATTTGGACATTTATATATATATACCTAAAAAAATTCTAATATATATACCTTATCAAATAACTTGGAGCAAAAACCCAGGAAATAGATACCTAGTAGAATATCTATTTTTTATTCACTAAAAACAGCAAAAAGGGTTACTTAAGGCCATAACTGTCAGAACAAAAATTTCGAACCCAGAAAGATTGACATAGTCTACCAATCTTTCACTTTTACCACAAAAAGTCTTCCAAGAAAAATTCTACTCCACTGACAATTCTCTACATCTAAATGAATAATAATAATCAGAGTTGAAACAAGGAACAAAGAAAATAGTTCCCTCAGAATAAATTACGAAAGGCCTAACATACAAGAAATAATTAAACCCCAATTTTGCTCAGACTTGGCGCACCGTGTCACACTGACGTGACAAATATCCGGCACAGATAATAAACTGAAAATCAAGAAGAAAAATTATGTAAAATTCCAGATTCAAGCAATTGAAAAATCGACAAGTCAAAAAAATTGAATGATATACATATAGAAAATTTTTTTTCCTTAAAAGGAAAAGTGGCATTAGATCTAACTCTACAAATAAAAATACTGCTCACTCAAATCTGTAAGTGATACCGAAGAATTTTTGCAAAAAAGTGAAGAATGTAATTTAATTTCTTCCATTCCGCTAGGGATAGACGATTTCATCAAACTCAATGAAAAATTGTCAGGAAATTCTTCCTTAAAAAAAAAACTGGTATTATTTTATTTTTCTTATCTCTAAGCTAGACATGGGCAAAAAGGTATGAGCATAAATCTCTCGTGAAAATTTTCTTGTATTGATAAAAGAAAGAATTCATTAACGGCCTTATCTAATATCTTTTCCTTGCTATCAAATATCTCCATAAAACTGATCGAAAATTTTTTCCGGTCTTCACTGGCTCATAAAAAGTATATATAATATAGAATTTTTTACTCCATAAAAAAGCCCTCCATAAAACAACTTTTCTTGCAAATAAACTCTCTTTAAAAAATTAATAATGCTGAAATTTTCTTTTCTCCAAACGAAAATAGTATCCCATTAAAATTCCGCCATTTTGCTTTAAACATTTATTTTTATTAAGAAGCTCTCGGTAAAAGGAAATTCATTCTTCTTAAAAAATACGCTTGCATCAATAATAAACAGGAAAGAGAGCATCCTATTCCTTCTTCAATTAATAATACGGAGAATTTATTGCTTTAACAGTTGTATATTTAAATTTATTTATTAAAAATATATATATATAAATAGTATACAGTATATATATATAATCTAGCTATATACGTAATGATATATATAAATTATATTATACTATAATATATAGTAAGTAATATAGTATATATACTAGTACTATATATTATATAATATATATATATATATAGGTATAAGTATATATATATATATATATATATATATATATATATAATACTATAGTATCATACTATGTGTGGTGTGTGTGGTTTGGTGTATTTTTGCTAATTTTATAATTTTTGTGTGGTGTACGTGAAGAGGAGAGAGAGAGGAGAGGTTCAGGGCAAAGTAGCCCAGGTAAAATGAGAGATATAGCAGTTTCCGCCTTTTCCTGTCTTCTAACAGGTTAAATACTTCCACTAGAGCGGTGAGGAGCTCTCTAAAAACTAAAGCATGCACACAAAAAACCCGCAGGTAACGAAACACAAACATTACATTGAAGGGGTAGAAAGAAAAGAAAAGGAGAGAAATGCGAGGTGCAAAATAATAAATGTTAAAAGGGAGAAAGAGAGAATGTCACAATGGTGTGACGAATATCTGAAATTTGATAAAAGAGAGAAAAGGAGTATGGTATCAATATTAACCAGTGCAAGAATAGAAAAGATAAAGGAAGAAGAGTTGGAGTATAAAGATAGAAGAGACAGAGGAAAAGAAGCCGAGAGAGAGAGAGAGAGACGGTGATTATACCACAAAGAGCAGAAGAAGACCAGAGCAGAGGGGACAGTATAAATATCCGACCCATGTGTCACCCAGGTCAGAAAAGGACTCAGAATATGACCGGAGGAGATACGGAAGCTCTTATAATTTTGAATTGAGAAATGCCGAGCCTTATGGTCGAAGAACCCATAATAGTAAGAATGGTTGCAGACGACGCTTAGGTCCCCAAAGCAGATACCAACCAGAATGGTCGTCAAGTTTAGACGAAGACCAGGATAGCGAATACGGTTCCAGGAGAGAAGTATTCTTTTATAGAAATCCGGCGCTAAAAAGCAGAAGTGAGAGTTATCACAAGGTAAAGTACAAATATAGTAATTATATGATGTCCGAAGACGAAGAATCGGCCTTTGATGAAGAGGAAGATGAAGATTTACCACACTCTTCACGAAGATATACGTACGAAGATTTCGTTTCCCCAAGTACTGAAGAGTCTGCATCTCAGAGAGATGAGAGAGACAGAGCCGATCACTCTTCAGTAGAAGGTTATATAAATAAAGAGTCGGGAGAGGACAAAGAAAGTCCTGTAATAATTAGTGATGAGATAGAAGAGGAATCAGATGCAAGATTCTCTTCACCTTCGTCGTCACCTATGTACGATCCCGAGACGGGTAGTATATATTATAAAGGGGCAAAGAAGACAGAATACGATTCCCCCATAAATGAAGAAGAAGAAGAAACACTAAGAATATTTCGAGCTTCACGATATTCCTCGCCAGAGTGCGAATATGTCCCACTTGCCTTCTCCAAAATAGTAAACAAGAAAAAGGGAAGAAGAGGCAAAAAAGGGAAAAAAATAACTCCAGATAAAAATAGTAAGAAGGTAAATGAGTGTGTACCCATCGAGGTAGATGGAAGTCCCGCAAGGGAAGTAAAAGCAAAAGGGGAAGGTACTTGCTAAATGCATCGTGCCATGCATTAGGGATCAATGGCTATACAAGATCTCTAAATGCAACCAATATTTAGGTTTATTTTAGTAAATAAGAAAATTCATTTTAATATATAGTATGTGTAGTATATATATATATACCTATGTAAATATATATATATATATAATATACTATATATATATATATTTATATATATACTATATATTATTATATATATATATATATATATATATATATATATATATATATATATATATAATATATATATAATATATAATATAATATATATTTGTAGTTATGTGTATGTGTGGATTATTGGTTTATATAGGGAGGCTAATTAAGTGCCGTAAGGGTGTGTAGTAAATAATTTTCATGTGCGTGTGTACCTAACGTAGAAATTAACGTACAGCCACAAGATGTTACATTTTTTATTTAAAATTGCTTAATGAAGACGCGTCATAAATTTTTTACAATAAAATTACACATGAAATTTTTACATAAGAATTTTGTAACATAAATTGTATGACTAAGCATTTGGCATAGCTAAATATTAAGTTAATACATATATACTAATCTGGTTGAAAGGCCAAGAAGTCTGCGAGTAATAATAGTAACTTTATCATAACATCCCGGTATAAATAAAGCAAAGAAACATTGATCTCAATGACTTATTAAAAATATATTTTGTTTGTCTATATATATATATATAATAATATTATATATATATATATATATATATATATTATATAATATATATATATATATTAATATATAATATATATTATTATTATATATATATATATATATATATATATATATATATATATATATATAATATATATATATATATATAATATATATCTATATATAAAATAAAATATAATGTATGTTTTTTTGTCAAATTACAAAAAAATATACACTAGTGTGTGTATGATCTAGCGTGATAATCCAAGCTTAAAAATGAACTTTTCATAATTTAATAGAGGAGGTGCTTTTTTTTTCCACTCCAATTTCAGCAAAAATCGAGCAAAAAAAACACAATTGCATCCAAATAACGTAATATTAGTTTTGCTTGCTCTTTGATAAAATGATGTTTCTTTGGCTTATAAATATCACAAAACAATTCATTTCTTCACATTTTTTATTTAGTAAAACACAATTACAAGGTTTTATACTACAGATATTTTTATATTTTTATCTAGATAAATAAGTATGATTAATATATATATTGTGTATGGATTTTAAAAGTACCCTTAAATACGGGTCAAGATTGAAGACGGATGTAAATTAAGGAAGAAAACACATAGGTATTAATTGCGGCAATTATGTACACACACAGCACCATGACACTCACACTGAATCCGTAATAATTTACGAAGAGATTGATTCAACACTGAACAGTTTGAAAGAGGCTATATAACAAGGAAGAATTTTATTCATGTTAAGCCGATTAGAACTTATAACGAGGACCATAGACAAGATGTGTCTCACGCACCCATAAGTAAAATTTTACATGGTGTAGCGATGATGGTGGGGTCACAAATCAGCCCACTGGCTAGAATAATATTGAGCATAGCCTACATAGTATAGGTAAAACCGTTATAAGTTGAGAAAACCCTAGAATTGAATTCTGAAGAATAAAGCTTACCACATTAACATGGAGTACGCGTTTAGAAAATTTAAAGTACCTTGATTTTGAGCACAGTCTCACATATATGGAGTATGCGCTAATAGGAAAATACTAGTAGTAAAATGTCCACACATACATCCTAGTATGAAAACTCACTCTACAAATAGTATTGAGATAATATTTTTACCCAT
>JABUQX010107630.1:15000-32500 GCA_015478945.1 Trachelipus rathkii
AATAAAAATACTGAATAATAATAATAATATATAATACTTAAGTATATAATAATAGTAAATAAAACTTGTAATGTAACTAAAATTTCATAATTAGTCTCACCTTAACCATATGTCTAAAATATTCTAATTATCAATAATAATAATAATATAATAATAATAATACATAATAATAATAATAATAATTATAGGATAATAATAATAATAATAATAATGAATAATAATAATAAAGATAATAATAATAATAATATAATAATAATAATAATAATAAGTAATAAGTAATAATAATAATAATCAATTAATAAATAATAATAAATTAAATAATATAATAATAATAATAATATAATAAAATAATAATAACAATAATAATTTATATAATAATAATAATAATATTAATAATAATAATAATAATATAATAATAATAATAATAATAATAATAATAATAATAATAATAATAATAATAATAATAATAATAATAATAATAATAATAATAATAATAATAATAATAATAATAATAAAATAATAATAATAATAATAATATAATAATAATAATAATAATAATAATAATAATAATAAAATAATAATAATAATAAGTAATAATAATAATAATATAATAATAATAATAATAATAATAATAATAATAATAGTAATAAAGCAAATTTGATAAAAAGGATTGAAAAAGTAAAATTGATCTGGCAACAAATAAGAGTATTATTTTCAAATTATTGATAAACAATCTGTAGCCTTTAAATTTATTTCAAAATGAGCAAAAAAGTACCTGATTTTAGCGAAATAAATGCGATCAATTCTGTCATTTCGATGATGAAGGGAAGTATCTGAATCCTCAAAATTAGATTCTGACATACTCAAATTATACAAACAATATTTTTTAGCTCTTCCTTCTATTACTTTACTTTAAGAAGGTTTCATTCCCTATGAAAAAAAATCGATTAGAACTCATTGACTAACAATTAAGCACCGGCCTTAAAACAACAAGATTTCAAATTATTATGTCAATTTAAAATTGAATTTACAAAACTCCATTATAATTTCAAATTTCAATTAAGAATGATATACCTTATATATATAATTATATAATATATATATATATATAATATATATATATATATATTATATAGATTTATACTATATAATATACCTAGTATATACTATACATATATTATATATATATATATATATATATATTATATAATATTATATATATATATATATATATATATATAATATATATATATATATACTATATCATAGTATATATATAATATATATATATATATATATATATATATATAATATATTATTAAGAAATATATATATATATATATATATATATATATATATATATATATATATATATATATATATATATATATATATATATAGTATATATTATATATCCTTATACTATATGTATATATAATATACCGTAGGTATATATAATATATATATATATAGAGTATATACTATATATAACTATATATAATAATATATATATATATATATATATATATATATATATATTTAAATAAAAATATATATATATATATATACTATATATATATATATATATATATATATATATATATATATATATATATATAATATATTATATAATATATACTAAATATATATATATAATATATATATTATAATGAATATATATATATATATATATATATTTAAGAACTACTTTGGCGGAATGATATATTTACATTACAGAGAAAGCCCTTGGATTCTATTTTATTATGCTTTATTATCACAACATATGCATTATCATTTAAAAGTACACAACAAATAAAAAAGCAAAGACACTTAACATAATAAATAATTTTTTTTTTGTTTAACAAATTATATATTATTATTAATTTACAGCAACTTAAATTAATAGTATATATACATTATCTCAGATATTTAGCTATGGACCGCTGGACAGGTGTATATAAAGTTTTATAATCTTATATAGTAATATATATCACTATCCTCTTAGTACTAATTGCGTCTTAACAACTTACACACCTAGTAAGCATAGGTATACTATAAATACAGTCAAGTTATATATATACTTTTTTATTATACTTTGTATTTAAAGTAGAGGAATATAAGCTTATTATTAACTTTATATTATTATTAATATTCTCTACACTATATTTACTACTATTCACTACTATTATTTATTAAGGCGTAGGTATTCAATAATATACTACTATCAACCACGGTATAAGTGGACGTGAGAGGCAGTATTAGATATATATCAGAAATCTTCTCCTCCATTTACTTATCTACTCGAGTTTAACTACACTTCATATTACGTAAATAATGCTATACTCGTGATAAATAATAATCATTCACTGACTTTAGATATACATATTTAAATTTCAGGACAATAGGATAAACTTATGTATAGGGACACTATATAGCTATGTATATTAAATTCATAATTAATTGTGAATATCCTATATTACTTTCGCGCACTACTAGCTTACACTACTATTATCCTAGTGAAGTATCTCGAGCATCCTACTCGTATCTCAAAAAAATAAATCTATCACTAACTATGTATTTATTTTTGTGTGTCTATAGATCACGATGTTGTTGTTAGTATAGACTCATCTAATTATCAATCCTACTATATTTTTAAAAAATGTGGGAGTACGTTTGATTAATTGTTCATATTATGAGTGTAATGATGATATTGAGTCACTTATCTGCACGTAAAGGGTACTTAACACCATAGTAGTTTGCATGACGGACTAGATAGATATAATCAAGAGAGGAAATGACATCAGAGAGGACAGTATCTTTCTCGCGCTGCGCTTTCAGTCTGCTGCTTATGACTGATTAAGTCTTTTGTCAATGAATAGCGTATTCGATACTGTGCATATTCTCGGTTCCTCTTTCTTACACTATAGGTAAAATATTAATATGACGGAAGTAATTTTTATTCATTTTGTTTCTATATACTCAGCGCTACTCTAGTCATGGAAGCTACCATCTAAACTTATACCTCATTATTTTTCTTTCTTTTATTTTTTGCTCTTTTTTCGTTTTGCAATGGTTTCTGATATTCAGGATAGCTTATTAATCTTTATATATTATAATTAATTAATTTATATATTATTAATTATTATATATTAATAATATTATACATTATATTATTATATATATTCTAATAAATATTAATAAGAATGATATTTATATATACCTATATATAGTACCTATTTAATATCATTTATATAAGCTAACCATACCTATATACAAGTGATCTACATTATTATACACTCCATCCTATATTTATATTATTTTATTATATTAATACTAAATTATATTGATACAACTATAATTGGAGTATATATATAAATTATATATATAATATATATTTATAATAGTAAATATTCCATATTATTATATTTATATTATTTACTATATAGTGGTTTAAGTATATAGTGAACTTATAATTTCCTATATGGGTAATAATTTATATCTGTGGTAATAGAAGCACTACGGTGGGTATATTATATACGAGCAAAGGTCTCGTCCTATTTATAGAGTATATTTATATGTAGTACCCCTATTCGCCCCCCATAGCGGTGGTACGCTGGCTATACTACTTTATAAAAATAGAGATATATAGAGTGTATTTACTGTAGTAGGTTATGAAAATTTGGTAGAGCTTGATATTCGGAGTTACTGAATTTTCTGTAATAAAGACTTGGAATCTACGGAATCATGAAGGAGTTTGGAGGCTACACATTGGCACTGTATATTAGTTGGTAGCCTTGGTGTCACGGTTATGAGGAGTATATCTATGAGAGGAAAGCTCAGTAGCTATTGAGGAAGTTTGTTCCTCAGAGTATCCGATTTTGAGAAGCAGGATCACTATTTGTCCAAGTTCATTTTATATTCTACCAGGTCGGGAATCAAATTGTCGTCAGATGTTCTGGAGATGTTCTCCGAGACTGATCAATCTAGGGTCACTCCTCGAATAATAGATATTTATATGTGAGATTTCCGATCTATAAAGGGAGAGAAGAGGAGGAATGTTAACTGAGTGAAATAGACGATATAGCTCTTCATAAAAATGTAATATACACCTTTTCACTGAGAGTGGAAGTTAATGGTGAAGTCGACATTACAGATCAGTATGGCCGAGAAGTTGCACATTTAGAATGAGATGAGCATCTGACTCCTAGTGAGACGTATATAGAGGAGTTAGTACTTTACATGGATCGAGTAAGACTAGAGGTGAGGTCTGTGTATGAAGGAGGTTCTGAGCTTCAACAATAGTGCACTGTTCGAGGTAGGACAAGAGGATCATTCGGATTAATAAATGCAACATGTTTAATGTGATATATTCACTATATATGGTTTAATTTGAGAGTGAATCCTCGCCAAACTGGAGGAGCGCTGGATACTTGGAGCGTGAAGTATTCGGGCCATGTCGGTGATACATGAGTGATAACACAAAGCACTTGGAGGCTTAATATAACACCGTTATGACATCGCACTTAGAACAAAGGAAGTAGTTTTACGTACTCCCATCTTCGAGTATCCTCTCGACTAACTGGATTTTTTTTTTTTTTTTTATAAAATTAAAACATCAAAGAACTATGTGAAAATAAAACAAAATAAAGTTTAATATTTATTTATTATTCGGCCGGAGAATTTATTCTTCTCAAGACATCCCCTCAGGACTCACCCACCTTCAACTGCATTCCTAACTGTAATCAATAACATTTAAGTATCTAATCTATCTAGGGCTGAGTTATAAGACGGAATAATTGAGGATAACTATTAATTTATTATTTAGTGCATGACTCCCTTATAAGGGGGGACTGTACTGGCCCCCAAAACTATAGAACCTTTATAATAAACAATATTATGAACGAATAAATATATTATTACTCATATAGTATCTGCTTACCATTACTTTAATATATATAAGTGATTTATAGGTATCATGGCGATACCAGTATTTAGTAAAGATATAGGACGGATTTATCACTATATACAGTACCTAACTATACAAGTGAACGATTGATGTATTCCTATAATCCTTTAAGGTACTAAAGTAGAGTAATTATAACCTTAAAATAGTAATGTTAGACTAGGGTTAATATAGTTATAAGTACACTAAGACCTTCTTTTATATACATAGTAGATACATCTAGGCTACACGTAATAATAAGGTAAAAACACACTATACTGTATAAAGAACTCCCGCACTACAAACGGTTTGATACTTATCCAGTGGTTAAAAATCATCACACATATATAAATCTCATCATGTAAAGCCAAAATTCAGAGTAATTTCACAAATTTAACACTTGAAATACTAAATACCTTGACGTATAATGATGAGTAAATGTATATAAAATACAGCCTTCCTTAAATTGTACCAGCAAAGAAAAGCTATATAAGAGTGTGAAGTGGGGCGCAAGATGCATATAATTAGAAGATAACATCGCGGAAAAGGAGCTTTGACTACTCGCTTTTAATAAGCTAAATTGCCCAGAGTCATTTGCGGAAGGGTGGAGAAGTGCCTCTTTTTAAAGATTCTGCACTAGTCGAGCTCGAGAAATCTCTTTTCAATATGTGGCATATGTAAATATATGTTTGAGCCGATTAGACTAAATTCTGTGAAGAAATTTGAAATCTTAGATAGTACAATGAAGAATTGATGATACACTCGGATATTTATATACAAGCTCACTTTCTTTATAATTATATATTATTATGTATAACATCGATAATGAAAATGAGGTAAATATTGATACTACTGTTATCTTACTGATACCCTTAGATTAGAGTGATAGGGTTCTGAAGGTCAAAGAGAAACGAACATTTGAGAATATGTGGTAATGATACAAAGAATTTATCTTAGCTATCTCTTGGCGATTGGAGAACCACCAGATTCATGTTGTGTGAATCGAAATTGAGGACAATTAATATCCACGCCAGGTGCTTTACCAATGAGTCCTACCACCCAAACCCACAAAAAAGTATGGCTCCTATAGAACGTTTTTAAAAGTTTTTAGAATGGGTACTGGAGTGGATCAGAGATTAGGCGAAAGCGACCGAGTTATAAAATAATGCTCACTCTATTTCGCCCCCCCCCCGCAACCTGCGGTGGTCAATCCAGAGAAGGCAGTATCATTCAATTTAAAATCCCTTCATTAAAATGTTCCTTTTCTTTTATCTTACATTCCTTAAATATAATTGTCATTAATATGTTTCAAATATTTATACCCAAAGTATATTAATATAGGGTATATCCTTACAATGAATGATTAGGGGTAGTCATTTTAGTGCCCGCAAATCTGGAGATCAGTGGTTCAGTATAATATAATGATAACCTCATAGTTGAAGACTATATATTTGTTAAATCCTCATATAACTTTTCATACTAAGGCTGAGTTTATCGGTTTTTAGAGTTACGAGTGAGTTAATAACATACATACTCACATTATCCACTATACATTTATAGGATGTATTTTATATATAGTGAGGGGCCTATGCCCCAAAATTAGTTAGGTAATATTGACTGAATAGAGAAATCAGAATGAAAGTATTCATTTGGAAATTATACCCATATTTAGTTACATAACAGCAGATGGTTGATGCTTACTATATATACTAATATTGTTATAACATATTACGGGATTAGTAGATACATGACGAAAATCTTCAGTCTGTTAGTAATATATGGTATTGGTGGAAAGTATCTTAACACTTAGTTTTTTTTTATTTTATTATTTATTATGTCAAAAAGTATAGGAAAGTATAATCCTATTCATAAGTTTATAGGAGGCAAGAAAGTTAGGAAATATATAATAAATATGATTATTATTATTATATTCGGTCAGAGATAATAAATGATAGAAACATAAACTAAATTAGAAATGATCTCCATTTTAAACTATACTGTACTTATTGCACTAGACAATATAATTGTGTAACTATATAATAATAACTCTTATGAGAAACCCACTCATATCAGTAAATCTCTTACTATAAATCGGAAATAAACCAGATTAATTCTCTCTCCGCTTGTTGTAATTGTTGATGAGCTTCTTCTAGCAAAAATATTTTTTTTTTCTTTTATGAAAGATTAATTCTCCTCTCACAACTGTATCTAATTCGACATCGGGTTCGTATTTCTTATTCTAACTCCCCGGGACCGTTCATGGTTCCTACTTTTAAAGTGACGCATCTAAAAGAATTTCTACGCTAAGTCATGTATTTCATGAAAAAACAAGTAAAACAAAATGAAATTTATTACTCGGGTCTCTGCAGAAAACCTTTTGACATGTCCAGTAATGCAAGTTGGAAATTAGCTAATATACACTATTCTTGAACATTCGTCTACATAAAACGAATTCAGTACTTTTTAAGCATAATTTAAATTATCCTTCGCAAAAATATTTTTGAATACCTTTATTTACTGATATTGGAATGAAAAAGTTCCAAATTCCCTACATCCAATCAGGGTAGTGAATTAGAGTGAGCGTGGCTCGTTTTTTACATACTTGATTCCAACATCTTGCTTTGTTTACTTGGATTAGTGAAAAAGAATGAACATATGGGCTTTGGTTTGAGGATTAGCTAAAAAAGATTGCGGAACACATTTCTCTATATACCGATCGTAGCATTCTAGTCATCACATAATAAAACGCTGATCGAGTCATGATACATGAATAATTCAGCCATGTATATTTGTTTTCAATAGGTTTCAACTTTAGTCTCTGACCCCACCAGAAACGAATTCAGATTATAAGGCCCACATCTAGCTATACATCATACCCAGCTATTTGTGACATTAATTTTCCTTGTGGCTCACCATGATTCCTATTACTAAATGACCCAATCATATTTGATCTTTTTTGATCTTTGGAGGACACTCTCCTATTTAATTAACGACTCTATTTGACTTTATAAAAAGACACGTAGTATAGTTAGATCGATGCAGTCCGTATCGATCTGTATTCTCTGTAGTATTGATTTGCAGAAATAATAAATGATACATAAAACAACAAGTTTTCTTCTGTATAAGCTAGATCTTTCACTTAACCAATTTGAGTCGTACTAAACGCATGATTAACAACTCACTATTAGATTATACTAGTTGTATATTTTTCCACATTCAGTTAATGCATAAGTATAAAACATTCGCTGAACGTCTTTCATAACAGTCAGTTATCGAAACCGATAAGAAAACACTCCTAGCATTCAATGAACGAATATTTCTTCTACCGGACTAACGGTAATTACATACTGTTAACGAAGTTTAATTAACTACAACGCATCTCTTAGCATAAATGAAAGTTTTACGCACTTGATCACTATCTCACTACACGTTGAGCAAGTATTCAAGCATAACTTCTCGCTAAAGGTAACGTAACTCTCTGTATTCTCTCTCTACGTTTACTTTTTCAAGAAAACATATCCCTCGTGTAATAATACCAGTGGCCCTCTCTAGATGAACCTTTAATGAATTATTGAGTATTTGTGCACACACTCGAATGTTATCCCATACTATTGCCACTTTCTGTAATGACACTGGATGGGATGAGAGATTTATGTAATTTTTAACTCCTCACTAATCGCTAATAGTCTTAATAATTATCAATGCTATACGACAGCTAAAATTCTTTATGGACAGCTTAATATTCAAAAACGCAACAGATACTAAGAATATACCCAATACCGCGACTCACTAACACATTTCTCTTTACGATTATGTCTCAATTGATAAGCTAATCGATATACTCATTGACCGACATACTAAGAATATAAATCTACGCTGTTTATACAGACATGCAACCTAACATACCTAAGTATCAATACATCAGCTTTATAGATAATAACGTAATTTAGTACCAATACCTTATATATTCACAAATAAGTGAAAGCTTTCAAATGGCTAAGAACTCATTATTGCGTTATTAGAATGCTTGATAAAATCGTGGTCGTCGTTTGGTATTTTTACATGATAGTTTATTATCCTTAGATTATTCATTCTCACATAAAAGACGGGATTTGTCTATCATGTATTTTAGCTTTTTTATTCTTTTGAGTTTGTTTATTTTCACATTAAAGATTTTCTCAACAACTTCAGTATATACAGTGATTTCATTCTTATATAGGACAATACAAAATGACAAAACCACGAACGATTTTTCCTTCTCAATTATTTCTCATTCTTTTGATAAATTTATTCATCAATCAAAAACCAAATCAATCAAGAATCAAAGATCCATAGATCAATGTAAAAAGCCTTAATTCAAATACGAAAGAAAACTTGGAATATTCTCTTATTTAAAAGCATAATTTTGAACCACATGATTTTTCTAGTTGGAATCTCCTATTCCAATTCTTAATCGATACGTGACCTGGTAGATGCTATTGAAAGATGACCTACTGCCTCAAGATTCTCTTTATTTATTGTTTCCAAACATTATCTACGTCATATGCACAAAACTAAACTTTCCTTATGAGTTAAAATTTTTTTTTTTTAATGAATATAATTTCTCATTTATTTTGCAAAGTATTTGATAATATTTATATTATACTTTATAATATGCTTATATTATATATCATAAATTTGCATGTATAATTTTACTTTCATGTTTACAACTTAAACAACCAGATTGCTATGAGGATTATCTATGTCCATCGTTCATAAAACAAGTAATAAATCAGTAAATCTAATATACATTTAACCCACAAATCATTCCACATTTCACACAATATAGCTATACGTGATCTAAATGATCTAAACTGATTATATTGATCATTTAGATCTTACGATGACGTCCAAGTCATATTTTCTTCTCTAGATATTACAAGTGCAAAAAAATTGTATTCACAAATTTTCAAATAGAAATTAATTTTTAATTATTGAATTGTGTCAGTCCAGAAGAGCTATTATTATATTTATTCATACAATAAGCTAACACAGCATAACTCATGAACTATAAAAACATAACGTACAATATGCAATAGCCCTATAAATACTATATAATCACAAGTCATCAGCCAGTAAATATCAGTATTAAAATTAACTCAAGATTACCGTAATTTAAGCGACAGTAAAAAGTAATTATAATATCAGACGTATGCAAATATATGATATTTTCACATTATACTTATAGTAATATCTTTAACGAGAATTCGTTCATAGTTGTAATTTTGTATTTCTCTATTACTATTTTAGAATATCAGAATTATATACATGTCGAACTAATGAGTTTTTAAATACTCTCTCCCACTATGAATTAGATATAAACATTCTACGTTATTTCAAATATCAAGACAATACCTTTTTCAAAGTCGTAATAACTCTATTTTCGACATTAATTTTCTCTATTGTGTTTGGTTAGAGTGATTATTTTTCAAAAACATGTTACGAAAACTAATAATATTTTTTATAGTTATTGTTTGTTCACGATAGTTTCATACACATTACATCACATTATTTTATATACAATAATGAATTATCACACACTCAAATTTACATAAAGCGAGAATAACTATTTAGAGAATCACTTAAATTTAGATTTAAAATTTCACACTATAAAGCACGCGATCACCTTAATGAAGTAATATTTCAAAACGTTTTACGAGATATACGCATATACTAATCTACATACCACCAAAATTCGTTATAATTATATATACCTAGTACATAACCATAATGGACACGAAATATGAATAATCCATAAGCAATCTACTTAATTAACTAATCTCATTACTTAAAAAATCTTCTATTCTCAATATAGCATAAAACGAAATATATGACTAAGATACATGTTATTGGGAGAGTATTGTTTGCATGCTCCGACAATGATTCGTGCACATACTACCGACCTCCCTGAGGTAAACCCGATATAATTTATCATCACTATTTTACCTCAATCACGATTACCAATTTTTGCAAATTATCTCTGACACTTATCTCTATATAAACACAACAAGATATATCTAATGAGTCTAAATCTATGTTTGTCTATAGGGTATAAATAATCTAAGAGACGATCAGACTTTCATACTATGGAGTGTTTATTATGGTAAAGCGTTTTCAAGAATTATTTAGTGCCTTCTACTATATCTAACTTAAAATATGTTTAAATTATATACAATCCTATCACTACTGAGAGAGAGAGTAAAAAAATTATTAATAAGAAAGAATTTATCAAATATACTCATTAAGACGTTATGACATTGTGTCATCAATTAAGCTCACACTCTGCTATCATAGTCGAGAATAGGTATTTGGAACTACGCGACAAACTTGAAACACCAGGTATACACACAATACAGAACACCAGTTTCTTTGAACTATCAATATATTAAATATATATCATAAGTCAAATATTGTGAATAGGGGAGAGAAGGTGTGTGATAATTATGATATATAAATCAGTTAAATCAGTAATTATTACTCAATCAATAACCTATTAGCTCACTACGGGTATATTATATACTACTCACTTCCAACCAGTTCCCTCCATGACCATATCTGATTAACTTATTGATCTATTGATCTATATAATATAATTATTATATTATTGAATTATAGTTCTATCATTTCGAAGTAATCCATTTACGTGATAAACTAATAGCACAAAAATAGTTATGACTAATTATTACAAAAATTCATCAATAGCCTTAACCTAAATAAATTTACATAAATTAATCTTACATCAGAATATATATATTTGCTATACATAACCTAAATAGTTTTCCAACATATAACATATAAAATAGCAAAGTTTAGTCCCAAACTATTAACATCATAGATAAAATAAGTTCTTTGAAATAAATCATACATGTATAAAATATATATATATATTGTAATAAATAGTTTACTGAGAGATTTTTAATAAAGTCAGTAAGATTATTCAGTAAAATCAAATCACTCACTACCGATTCATTTAAGAAAGATATCATCCCTATATACCTACTATTACACCCAAGCCATGATCACTTTTATATTGGATCTCATTTATTGTACATAAAGGTCACATTTTCGAGTATCTAGTTTATCGACAAACGTGGGCAGACATAAAAAAAAATAAGTTATACTTATTATATTAATTATGTTTCTTAAACTTATTATTAATTATGACATCGTAAACAAATTTATATTCTACTAGTTAATAAAGCTACAAATAGGCATTCCTGAATAATCATAAGAATATTTATTATACAAACGACATAACTCACATCACAATATATATATAATATATTTATATTAAATATATATTAATATATTTATATTACTAATAATATACGCTATCTAGAATAAACTAACTACATTAAGCATAAAGTTCTTCATATACATCTTAGCAAACAGTATAAGTACTACTAACACATGTATTCCAAAAAATGGGTCATCTATGGGATCACCTTTAGATTTCAAAGCTAACTCTAACGACATTACTTACACATGCTAAATTTACATTCATTATTTTTATATTTTTAAAAATATACAAAAATTTCTCTGTTTAAATACGTTTCATTTATATCAATTAACATTAGATAATCACCTTAAAGTAATAAATTTTTACATTAAATTAGTTAAATATATTTTAAATTAAAAAATTCAATATATAACTCAATAGGCCTAAAAATTTATATATTAAATCTACAAAAACTTAAATACATATACAGAAGTTTTTAACTACCAAAACCATAAACATATAATAATAAAATAAAAGTTTTACCTATACCAGACTATCAACAAAACATAGTTCTTTGAACAAATATACAAGCAGAAAATGTTAATAACTAGTTTATAACACTTATATAGATTTTTAATTGAGCATTTTCATCTTCCTTAATAAAATCAGTAATTTTGAGTCTTTTATACTTAAAACCACACCGTTCCTTTAGCATGTACCCTCCCCATACTAGTATATATATTATATATATATATTATATTCATATTCTCGCGACTTCAAATATAGTTTAATTTACCATTTACAACCCTTTGCCGATTTATGCTCAAAGCCATTCTGCTTTCTTTCGGCAAATTCGAGTTCAATTTTATCAGCTTTAGTGAAATGAAAAAGACCTCAATGCATCAAATTTTCTTGTCATCCTTTTTTCAAAAGCATCGGCAACAACCAAACAACCATCATTAGACATTACTAGCCCTTAACCCATCTGATTTTGAGCCAACAGCCCCAGCCTTTGTTTGATCTCCATCTAATAAACCTTCTCTACAAAAGGGTAAGATGGTTTAGTGCTTCTGACACGATTTTGAGGTTGAATTATATTCCTCAGAAACGATTTTTACGTAATAATCATCACTTAACTCAAAATGAATCATGTAAGATAATATGATTATGAAATTTTTTCAGCACCTTCGCCTTAGATTTGATTACACATTAGATCAACCACATTTTAATTACGACGCAACAAACTGGTATACAATTTAGGCAAATAGATTAAATATGTTAATACATGATATGTTAATAACAAAAAAATATTTGGTTTGTAAATTCACTTCAATGCCGTTAAAATGAGGTCTTTTTAAGAGCATTAAATATTGATAATAACTTACGCCATTTATTACACAAAAATATAATAAAAAAAAAAAAAAAAATTAAAGCTATGCTTTGAGGAGTGACATTTCTTCACTTACACCTGAGCTCAGGTTCCTACTATGTCAGCGAAGTTGGAGGCAATACTCTACACAGTTTGTAAATCCCACGTTGTACATTTAATAGAACTTAAGTTTCCAACCAGCAACTGCATTAATAACAATTATACTGAAAAATTCCCTTATTATTAAAAATATTACACTAAGCTAAAATTCAGGTATCATTAACAATACTACGCATGTGTATACTTTCAAAGACTTATTCCCAGCAAATCAGTACAACAATTAAGCTAATATTATCATACACTAAATAATCCCTTATGGCTTTACTATTATTTATGGATTTTATTACATAGTTTATAAAGGTATTTAAATATTTTTTTTTAGTAACACCCAACCAGAAAAAAAATAAAAAAGACATTAAATAAAAAAAAATTTTATATTTTTTTTTTTTTATGTAAAAATGAAAAACCTCACCAATAGAGCGTATTTATACAAAAAAAAATAAAATAAAGAACACTCTATGATAAGTCAACACTGTTTTATTATTTAATTGTAAATTATATTGTACTTTCATAAACCTAAATAAAAGTATCCAACGATTTATTACGTCATCTCTCTGTTAATAATACTATATATGCCCTATGTTAGCCATTTAATCACTATTGTTAGTAATTAAATGCGACCTTTGTCATGTTTAAGCTGTTTCCATTTTAAAGCTTAAGGTATGTAATAATCATTCTAAAAATAGCAGAGTGATTTAGAGTCACACGTCCAGTATATAGACCATTATTACTACATGATTCGGTCAAGTAGCTCTCTCGCGTCACTGCATCATTAGTTCACGTCTCGTGCCATCCGGTGACGGGGAAATGACAACGGGATTGCTGTTTGATTTAACTGCATTTCTACTGTTTAGTCGGACTCGGAGCAACAACCAAGCAAGCAAATTTTTATTGTGCGGGTTCTCCTTTAAAATCAGACTCGTCTAATTATATATAAAAATACGCTACATCATAACTTACTAAAATACACAGAAAAGTTATTTACATAAGTAATAAATTATATTTTAAATAAAAATATATAAGATAAAGTTGATATAAAATGTAGAATATTATACTAGAAAATTGACTTTTAGAGAGCAGTAGATCAATTAAGATCATATAGATCAATATGATCACGAATAAGAATTCAGTGAGATAGATAATCAATTTAGATCTACTAGGGTGGGTTATGGGTAGAGTAAGCATAGATTGGAGTGTGTGATTGATTTACTGATATTACTGATTTACTGCTTTTTTGTTTGTGTAATGAAATTTTTTTTTAGTAAACACAAAAGTTTTAAAAGAAATAAATGTATATTTATTTTTTTTTTAAATTTATAAAATGAAGATGAAAAAAAATATTCTTTTCTGGCAACAAAATAGGAAAAATAATAATAAATACAATTACATACAATTTCAACAATATGCTGTTATTTAATATATAGAAATATTTATACTAAAATCAAAAAGCACCACGATGACTCTTACGTATATTCCTCGCTATCAGACTATGTGAGCACACATCTTTATCTAATTATAGTTTTAAGGTTTGTATAGCGTATACGACTATTGATTATTAATAGTTATATATATATTATAGGTAGATATATAGGTATTATATTATATATCTTACTATAGTATATATATGAGTGGAGCCGAAACGAGTCAGTATATATATTATCTTATAGTAATATTCTATATATATATATGGTATAGGGTCTTAAGAAGGTTTCGCCCACGCGGGTAGGTCGCGGTTCTTACGAGGGGATAGCTGCCGGCTTCGCTAATGGACCCTTAATGATGAGGTTAGCTGTTGTATCTCCATACTAAGGTTATGTACTAGGTGTGGCTGTTATAGCCTGTAATTTCTTAGTTTCAGGGGTTAGTAAATGTTAAGTCTTATTGTACCGTTAAACAAACATTTTATTACGTGTAGCAAATACTAATTCGTTGGGTAGCGTATTAATTGCAGCGTAATTAGGTTGAACGAAGTTGAGGTATTTTTTTTTTTAAATATTACTAATAGATTAGATTGTTCATGTGCCGTATTGAAATGTTGAGATTTTGAAAAGGTGTAGAGTAGGTTACGTTCTGGCTCAATGTTAGTGTTTATTATTTACCTGATGTTATGACGTATTGGAGTTTCTGTTAATAGTGTAACAGTATTATTCGTTTACGCAAGATATCGCATATTTTTTTCCCATTTCCTTGATATTTTGAGAGCAGGTCATTTTCCTTCCTTTAAGAGAAGTAACAATTTTGCTACGTGGGGTATATTATCAGGGGATATTTTGTTATAAAAAAGAAACTTATTTTTTATGAATATATGAATTTTTTATAACATAATGGGGAAACCTCGCGATAGGGGTGATTGGATCTCAATCAGAAGAATCAATAGATCATATCAAGTTATCAAGTAGATCATATGATTAATAGATCAAAAGAATAAGTAGGATCAATCGGATGTGTAAATATTGGGGGGACCCGGGGGGGTTGGGGGAAGAAAAAAAATTGGGGGGTTACAGGAAAAAAAAAAGTTTGATTTACTGCCTGCTTGGGAAATTTACTGAATTAAAGCGCATTAGGGTAGGTAAAGAGAAACGTAAATTTGTAAGTTATAAACTTATAAAGAATAAAAAATATATTTATTTTTTTTAAGACTATTATTTTCTTTGTGTTTTATTTATTTATACATTTATTACTTTCCACTTTATATTTTTGAAATTGGTTGTAAAGCTTGGGTTATGTAAATTTGAATTTTAAAAGTTCTTTAATATATAAATTTTTTAATTAATGTTACAGGAACTTAGAACCCTCCTATTCGAGATCGAATGATCCGAATAACATGATAGCATAAGACATGCAATATTGTTGTTATACCACAACTAATTAGGGTATAATAACCAACCTTTTCATCGTTACTGTTTTAAGATTAGGCATAACCCCAAATCAGAAGGGTGTGTGTTATTTAACCTCTTCACATTCAATACGAGAAACCTTATAACCGATGAGCTGTAATAAAACCAAGTTTCATTCACAGTACGCTTCTAATGACCACTTCCAAGATTTGTGGGGCACAGACCACATCAATAAAACGTAGTGTATTTTTCCGTCTTCTGTATATACGAGAAACATTATAAGACCCAGGTTGGACCCAAATTATCACCCACTGTAATCAAAGTTTTGGGGAATAGGGCCTCCCCCCTCATTTCTAGGGGTCGTAGTATTCATTTTACCTGTACTTATGTCAGGTCGATGTTTACATTCATAAGAAGGCTGTATATAACAGAAGTTTAAGGTTGATTTACTGCTACCGGCTACGTCAGGAAGATGCTAACGCAGACGAAAATATATATAAAAGAATAATAAAGAAATAATAAACATAAAATGAAATAAATACCAATAATAATATATAAATAAATAATAATAATAATAATAATAATATATAATATATAATAATAAAAATAAAAATAATAATAATAATAATAATAATATAATATAATAATATAATAATTATAATAATAATAATAACAATAATAATAATAATAATAATAATATAATCAGAATAACAATATATTAGGTTTTAAAAATAAATCCAAAATAAATACAAAAACGACACACCTATAATAATAATAATAATGATAATATAATAATAATAATAATAAATAAAATAATAATAAGCAAATCCATCCAACTATAATAATAATAATGCCAATAATTAATTAATAATAATAATAAAATATAATAATATAATAAATATTAAATAATAATAATAATAATAATAATAATTTGATAATAATAATAATAAATCCATAATAATAATAATAATAAT
>JABUQX010107631.1:0-22500 GCA_015478945.1 Trachelipus rathkii
CAGTGGCCAGACCGTTCCAGTCAGGATAGGTGTTTGGATTTATCGTGAAACGCTTTCCTTTTCGTGCGCCGCTTCAATGGGTATATACTACATGATGTTGGTATATTTCACACATAGTATATATATATATATATGGGTATATTCGGATATATTATTCAGTGCAAATAGATTTAACGATAGACTGATTATTATGTTATAAAACCTTTACTAAATTCTAACACTCTCTTCTTTTACACTGGTTAGTCACTATCGTTAGCAGACACTCACCTCAACTCAACAGTATAGTTTGGGCTCCACAGGTAGAATGAAATCCTCTCGGCTTCCACCTAAGGAGTTGGTTGTTATTGAAAAGGTGCATTTCGCTGGGCGGGGCGTTTGCTATTGTGGTATAGAATTTTAGCCTTTATAGAGAAAGGATTGAAGAAAAGATGGTGCCATAACAGCAAGAACATTCCCGAACAGGAAAATGAAGTATTGGCTTGTTATTGTTTGGAAATCGACTTTGGTGTGGGAACCTGTTGAACAAGTCTAAAGGAATGTCTGGTATCCGGACATTGTGTCGCCTCGAAATGTAAACAGTGCAATAGCGTTGCATTTGTTGCATACTGACTCTAGTATTAAAATTCCCATATAGTCTCCCTTTCCGGAAAATAAACTTGTTAAAGTTTCGATTAATGCAAAGCTATTGCATATTTCATATTTCCAGAAGGTGTTAAAAAAAACAAGTAAGAGTGATAAACACAAAGAAACAAATCAAGTTCTTTAACCATGGAACTCTGGTAAAGAGTTGATACAAGATGGTTAGTAGGAAAAAAGGGTTCTAATAGATTTTGGTTAATCGTCTTAGAAGAGTAAAGAGTTTTCCTAAATAAGTTTGGTACAAACAGAAGTTTGGATGTATAAAGAAAATAGGATACTTTGTGTTGGATGTGAACCATGTAATGGTGTAATTTCTTTGTCTTTAAAAGAAGAAGGCATAGTCTTGAAAGCAGTGCATCATCATAATGTTTTCCAACGTTATGGATATTTCATACTTAAAAATTTCTAAGGTTTTTCCGAACGGGTCGATATTTAAACTTTCTTATCTAAGTCCGTAGACTGGTGGTTTGTAGTAAGTACGTGAGATGGTTATCGTTTTCAAACATACGTAAATTTATTTATTACTTTATAATATTTTCTAGTTTCTTATCAAGTTTTCGAAGCTTGATTGATTAGTATGGTGTTACCATGTAATTTGGAACTGTAGGTTTATAACCTTTCTTAAAGTTCATTTTTATTTTTACCACAATCGTTATTTTCTAGGGTTAGTTTCTATTCTACTTTACTGGCCTATATACTTTGGTCATTAACTACTGTAAGTGTTAGTAAAGCTTGATTATACAATTAAAAATATTAAAACCTATGGTACGTATCTTGGTCTTTGAACTTGCATTCGTATACCAGGTTAGGAACCATTTCTACTTTTAAAATCTAAACATTATAAAAGCGGCAAATATTTATTTATTTTTTTTTTATATTGTTTTTTACAATATGCTAAGCACTAGTTTTCATTCTTAAACTTATTAGTAGTAACATTAGGTTAGGAACCATGCTACCTCTTAGATTCTACAAAAAAGCGGCAAACATTTATTTATGTTTGTGTTGTTTATGACATGCTAAGCACTAGGTTTTTATTCTTAAACTTATTAGTAGTAACATTGTTAGTAAGAAAACAGTTCTTTAAGCGTTAGTATTATTAATATTTAAAAGTTATCAACAAGATGCTGACACGATTTTTAATACTCGTCAGTTTCAAAACATCGTCGGCAAGATGCTAATATCAGAGTTGCTAATATAGAAGTATTAATACTATTAACTAAAAGCATTAGTGCTATTATTTCTACAAAAGGTTATGTCATGCATTTAACTCTACAAAAGGTTATGTTATGCATTTAACTCTACAAAAGGTTATGTCATGCATTTAAACAAAAGCTAATATTAACACTGTTAATATCAAAACTACTTCTAGTTATGTTCTACATTAAACAAATGTTAGGTTTTAAACTGTTAGCTTGTATGCACTAGCATTTTAAGCAAATATTAATTTTTTAGTGTTAGTCTCTAATTCTAACTAAAGGATTATGCATGGAATGTTATATTCCTTCATCACTTTCTTATCACTTTCCTTATTGGAACGATGGAGTTGATTTGAATTTTAAAATATTTTAAAATATTTTAAAGTAACTGGCCCCCCTCTCGTAAGTGAGGTGTAGCCCCTACGGGATATCGGAATTAGAATAATAAAACAAAATAATAAAAACAAGTGGCAGGAAAAAAAAAATTTTCCTCCAACAGTTGGTGTTTCGGACCAATCTAATTATGTAATATCATTTCCAATCCTCCTTATCAACTTTTATAGGTTTTAATAATATTCTCTTAAGATTAAAAGGTATCTTCGGAAAGATCTTAAAAAAAATTTTTTCTTAAAAATAATAGGAACTTCTAATAAGTAAGAGTTAAAGAAAAATCTTTTCATAAAAAAATAATAGGAACTTCTAATAAGTAAAAACTAAAGTATTATTTTTACGATTATTCATCTATGTTTAACTCTATATAAAACTAGAAGTACTCTAATATGTGATATTTGCATCCACGAGTTCTCTCATCTAAACAAATTTGACAGACTAAGGAGAGTGAGATCTTCACTGTAGTTCTCTTATGTCTCCTGTCTCTACGTCATTGTCATACCTTGAAGGCGAGGGTAAGACACAGGATCTTCACTATAGTTCCTTTATGGTCTTTTCATCTCGGCTATATGTCATTCAGACATTTAAGGTTTATCAGAAGAACGTTGTGATGTCTTACAACACCATTATAAGCCTACTATTTCTATAATACTAGGTGACAAGATATTGTCCTAGAACTAAAGTGTATCCACTTAAAATTAAAGTTAGTCTTCTAACTTTGAAGTTCTAATCCAAGCTATTGTACTTAACTTATCGATCGATCATAGTTTATACAAAAGAAATCTATAAAGACAACTAGAATACCTAGACTTATAGAATAAACAAACTGTAAAACAAATTTTAGACTAAAACAACTAAAATCTGTCTTAAATCTATGTTGTTAGGATGTATTTTTTCCTGTGTCGGTGGCAATTATAAGCCTCTTTTAACATTTTCCGGAGATTTTTCCCCCAACCCTTGGGAAAAAATGCTCTCTACGTCGGTCCTCGAGACTGATCTACCAATCGCACCTTTGGTATTGCTCTTCCAACAGAAAAGAAACTTCATTGCATTCCCTTCACAATTGTGAAATACATCGCTAAAATTATGCCTAAAATATACAAGTAAGCAATATATGAAAAAACTATATACTAAACTAGTAGACTTATATCCTTATATCCATCCAAAATTTTGACTGAGTTTCTATATTTCATTCTGTGGCTAAATGATGTAGCCTCTGTCAATCGAACCAACACACTGTTGCGCATGCAAAGTATCATAGTGAAAGAAAATCTCTGTAATTTTAATGTGTCCTTGCAGAGATTGGATTGGGAAGCAATCGTGCCCGTCCCAATGCGGATCATTGTTCAAAAAGGTTCTTAGAAACATGTTGTCAAAGTTTTTGGTGTGTTGCTAATGACTAGCGGAAACTCTAGATCAGAATATTGGTCTAAACTAATATATATAGCAAACAAAATAATAAAACAAAGCAAAAATACAGCAGTGTTCTTTCTTAAATTGATGAGAAAGTCGGATATCCTTTCCTCATTTTACTCTGACTCTTACCAAAGGAGTACCCTGTCAGTAACTTCGTTCCTGGTAGAAGAGTGTTTCGGAAAAAGATTTTTGGTACTTTCTCAGCTTCCAAGATCAACATCTTAGAAATCAAAACAACGTTACCATTTCTCCTGTTCTTCCTCTATTATCTTAAGGGTACTTTCTCGTATCTGATCCTCAGTGAATAGGGTCTTTAGGGAGAAGTGTGGCAGATGTTTCTTGTTAAAATCAGTCAATTTATAGAACATATTTGTAAAAAAGAAAAACTAATCCAGTCTAAAGGAGATATGCAAAATAGAAATGTCTATCTACAATATGCAAAAATGTTTTCTTAATCCACTATAATCTAGCCTAAAAGGGGATGCGGTTGTCTAAACTCCTCTCATTATACAGCGTCTCACTTGGCATTTTGCTATAAAAAATTTGCTCCCACTGTGTCGCAAACATTCGGTCCAATCTTTCGGGGATCCTGAATCACAGTGTACTCTAATGTATTAGAGCAAAGATTAAACGAAAGCCAACAAGGTGTATATTCTGGAGAAAAACATTCACAAAAATCCTTAAACTCAATCAATTATCAGTTATATGTGCAGTTGATTGTTAATCCAGACTAGCTTAAATTTAAATGAAACAAAACTACAATCAAACTATCTACCGACCAACAAATTCATCCTGACCTAACTACCTTTGTGCTTGACTTGTTCAAACGTTTGTCTGGCTATCACCCTTTGATCAACTGAAACTTTACCGCCCTTGCCAAAGCCTTTTTATTTGAGCTTATGGATGTCTTTTACAGCTGTCGGTGCTTGTCCCATCAGTCACCAGCATAACTGTCTCTGCCATCTCCAACAAACTATCTAAACCTTTGTCGAAACTTCTTGTAATCGTAGACTAGGAAGAACCTTTGGTGAGGCAAACATCATGTAAGTAATTTGTTTCTACAGCATAATAAACAGAAAAATTAGATTAAAACAAACCTAACGTTAATCAATCTTAATCCAGTCTAACATCAATTACTTATTACCTATACTCGTCCGAGTTTGGTATTAAAAGTATGAAATAAAAATGCTGTACAAAATAGTGCTTCAGCACAAAGAATAAAAGATTCTTGGAGAGAGATTTTAGAACATCAAAAGAATGATTAGGCAATCTAAAGTGCCTGTTCATCAGTATATATATAAATTTGTGTCTTATTATCACACATACATATATATATATATATATATATATATATATATATATATATATATATATATATATATATATATATATATATATATATATATATATATATATATATATATATATATATAACTATATATATGCTATATGAATATATTTATCTTGTTTGGAGTATCTCCCCCCTACTTCCTTGGCTACGCTCTAAACGAGATATGGATAAATAGCGAATAGTAAAATAGTAAAATATTCTTTCAAATGCATATATACAATGGATATATGGGGAAATGGGCATTAAGTCTGGCATCGGCACTTACGTTCTAAAAAGATCAGGCGGGGTATCGCGGCCTGTACTACATGCTTCTTAAGACTTACAGTTTTTTGGTCGGACTGGCGGGATGAGACTTATATAAATGCTACTACTCCCTTCTGAAGGGTTTTTCGTAAAAACTTTGTGTCAAAAACTAGTACTATTTATGCTATTATTCAAATTTCTTTCTCGTTTAGAGGAAGTATTTTATCACTTCTTACTCCTTTTCCTACCTCTAAAAGATGTTTTGTATCAACGAGGTATTCGAATAGTTAAAACTAGCATGCAACCTACATTCAAAAATTTGTCTTTGTTTGATCTTTTCAAAACTCAAAATTGAAGTAAATTCCCTATATTTACGGTCTCAATTTGAAAGAAAATGAGTGCTTTATCTATCTTTTTTAAACCTAAAATTTGAGTAGAAGAATTTAGGACTACTTTGTCTTTAAAATCATATTAAATATGGGCACACGCATCCTGAACATCCAGAGACTTATATGATTGAAAGTCTTTCAGGGGAGACCGGGGAAACTTTCGGCCCACGAGTGACTTCTCCTAAAAGTACTTAATCCTCGTTGTTAGGTAACACCTGTCTATGTGAGATTAACTAACCTAAGTCTCTTTATGGAAGACTACGCTTACCATCCTATGATTTTGTCTTCTCACCGCATTATATAATCTTTTGGTCTTAACTTACGAAAAGAAGATAGTGTTTCAACTCAGACAAAACAGAATACGATTTGGTTAATGCTAGAATCATTTTATCCACTAAAACTTTATCATGAATTAAAAAGATGTTCAAGCTGACTGCTCTTGAACGTATAAAATGATAAACAAAAATCATACGCAAAATGGTAAAAATTTCAAGAGATAAAATGTTACATTATCTATGAAAAATAGGATCAAATCTTTACTTAAAACCTTTAGGACAAACTTGGCTTTCGTCGGCTCTGGAAACAAGTGATTCTGTGGTCACTCTCTCTCCTTTCTCTCCACAAACTCAACTGATTTGTCTCGTTTCGAACCTTGTAGGTGGTGTCCAGTCACCGTGGAAGATTGCTCTGCCTTTCAAATCAGAGGATTTGGGATCTTGAAGATATTTTGCTACGATCTATTCTCTCTTAAACAAAAAAATTAAGGCATTAGGCACATATTACACATATTGTTATATCTATATAGATACCTATCTATACAAAAGCATTTATTTATATATATATATATATATATATATATATAATTCTATATATATTATGTTATATATATTATATATATATATATATATATATATATAGTATATATATATATCTATCAGTAAAAGGAGTTGTAGGGCATACGGCTCTTATGTTGCTCGGTACTTAGGCTACTCTGTCCCCCTTCCCTTGGGTTTGTTGCCAGCTAGGCTTGTCACAACTTTAGACAGCTTCCTATCACCTACCAGCATACATTTGGGGATTTATTGTTGCCATGGGCGCTGGTTTACTCTGTCCCTATCCCGTCTCTTGGGTTCGTTGCCAGCCAGGCTTTGTAACAACTTGAGATCAGTTTTCCAACTACCCACCAACGTGATTACCCGTAGATTGGATGCTTTTCACAACTGGCGGAGATGCTACTACAAATGCTTGAATGGTAAAATGTTAAAATGTTACCCCCTTTCTTATTTAACAAAAAATATTCTAGCAACCGATTTTATAAATCATATTATCTCTATGCTGCTTCTAACAGGGTAGAAAACTTTACACACAAAATGAAGAAACAAACCAATTTCAGTCCTATCTAAATAGCTTAGAAATAGATCCATCTCTGTTCTACATGTATAGGTATATCGTATACAGACAGATATTCGTATGTGTTCACACACACATGCACACATGTATACATATATATATATATATATATATATATATATAACTCTTAATTATATATATATATATATTACTTATTATATATATATATATATAAGTTATATAATATATATATTATGTTAATATATATATATATATATATATATATATATATATATATATATATATATATATATATATATATATATAATACATATATATATTTGAAATATAACCATATATATATATATATATATCATATATATATATATATATATATAACTATATATATATAATATATATATATATATATATATATATATATATATATATATATACGTATTTTAGGGTATCAAAGTTTGATAAAAATGACAGTCATTTCTTTTTTTAATTCATTAAGTGGCTTGGAATGATCGAGAAGTGATTTTTTAATCAAAATTACACATCTGTGCTATAGAGGTGGAGTCACCTCTTTCTTCGGAATTCTATCTAGAATATACATAAAAGAAAAATTGATTGACGAAACATGCTATTCGATCAATTTAGGTATCTTTTTAAAGGTTTTGAATTCCATCTTTAAATGTACATAAAAAGTAATAGAAAGGTTCTCGGTCAATCGCACAGATATAGAGCTAAACTTGCTCTTTTATGACAAACAAAAATATTTACTAAAGGAATGGAACCGCGTTTTTTACACATGAAAACAGAAATTTATTCAAAATTATTACTTAACATGTCTCATATTTGAGACTGGGAAATTCTTTAATGGGAATTGCACACTCATTCATGAGGGAGGAAGCAGACTATCCATATTGTTTGTAAATACCAATTTTATTGTATGTGTCCCGGTACATGCACATAATGGGCACCCACACACACATACATAAACACTTATATGTATACACAACACATTTACACAAAATATATATAAACATATATATATATATATATATATATATATATATATATATATATATATATATATATATATATATATATATATATTTTCCTCTATATATATATATATATATATATATATGACAGGATATTCTTGAACTTTTCTTTCCCTCATATGGTGTGTTACTCATTAAATTATTCCTCTTTAATGATATCTCCCTCCCTAATTCTTCCTTCTTTGAATACAATTTCGTGCAAGGTATAAGGGATGGAAGAGGCATATTTCTTCCTTTGATGATAGGGGCCTCTCTCGGTGTCCCTCTCTATTTCTTTAAAAGGAGATAACTGAATTTTGGTGACATGTTTGCCCCCACAAATTATCATCTTTTGGTATAAATTGATACTGACATCCATGCTTTCTAAAACGTTGGTTCCGAGCAATAGGTTCCATGGCGCGTCCCTCTCATGTATGAGAAACCGGATCCTTTTATATTGGTTTGCTAACTGAAAGTACAGTTCTATTTCTCGGTAGGGCTGTGGGTTCTCACCACTCAGGCCCCTGATTCTTATTTTTGTTAACTTACATAACGCTATGGTCTTCTCCTTCCTTCCGAGTTCGTTTAGCGTTTGACGTGTAATAAAACTGAAGGTCGAAGAAGTGTTCAAAACTACTATGGAGTTTAATCCCTCTTGTCCTTTCTTGAAAGCTAAAATAGCACTGAAAAAATACTGTTTTCCCTTCTGATTGATTTTCTCTTCCTCTTCAAGGTGATCATTGGCTGCTTGCAAATTCTCTGGTTGAACCGAGTTGTCTTTTATAATGGAAGTGTGTCTCTGTTTTGGCTTGGCTCCCGAGGACTCAGAACTGTGAAGAGGGAAGGCTAAAGTTTCGTCTTCTTTTTGCTCCTGTCTTCTGGACAGTGGTCTCGCTTGAGCGGCATCGTACAAGGCAAGACTTCCCTTACTTCCCTTAAGCGCGGAGGGCTTGTCAGGACTTTCATCTCCTTTTGGCGCGGATGGCCGGTTAGGATCTTGGTTTATCTCCCTAGGTGCGGACGACCGTTCGAGATTTTCATTTATCTTTTTAGGCACGGAGGGCCTGTGTAGATCGGGTTCTTTTAGAATCGCAGTGGCTATTTTTGATACCTTTTCTAACAGAGATTCAATATTCATTGTTGGGTCAAACAACTTAATAATTTCATTTTTCAAACACTTACCATTTTTCGTGGGAGAGACATGATCGACAATCTTCGCTATTATCATATAGTTGACTTTGTCTTTTTCGAAAGGGTAGATCGGGGTTTTGTCTTTTGCTTTCTCTAAGTATACTTTCATCAAGTTTTCTAGTTCCCCCAAAAATGTGGCAAAAGGTGTTTGTTCTGGGCATTCAAAAGTTATGAATGCCATGAGTTCTTCCTTGTAGGAATCGTTATTACCTTGAGTTGCATCTGTAGATAACAGAATTCTGGCTTTATCTGCTTGGTTACTTTCCGCTTTTGAACTTGCCATTTCGTCCTCCTTTCTTGTATGCAGCGGAAAGGGTGGAACGTTTTCTTCTTTCATTTCTTTCTCTCTTCTATTTTCTTTCTCTATTTTATTTTCTTCCTCCAACTTACTCTCTTTTTTTATCTCATTTTCTTTCTTTATTTTATTCATCTCCTCTCCCTCTCTCGACTCGCACTCTCCTCCTCTTTTCTCTCTCTCTTCTTCTCTATCTCCGTTTTTCTCGGCCATTTTACCTCACTTAAAGCTATATATATGATAATATATATTTATTGGTATTTATCAAGGCTTAAAACTAAGAGAATGAAAGAAAGGCTGTGATCTCTGGAGAAAAAAGGGTAAAATGAGTTTGATGGAAGATTTAATAAAGTTTTTTGATGAGAAAAATTCGGTGAGGATTTTTAATGTAATCAATGGACAGTGTGGTCTAATGACTTTTGTCTTTTACTTTAAAGAAAATAGTAAAATGAATCACTTCCACTTTTAATATTTTTAAATTAACTAAGAACCTCGAAAGCTATTAAGACAAATAAAAATTAACTGTGGCAATAGTTATGTTTTTAATTAAGGTTGGCTTATAGTGAGAGGTTCCTTGACAATGTTAAAACAAATAATTTTAAAGTTTTAAACTGATTGGAGTTGCTATTAATTAAAGTCTAATTACATTAAAACACATATGTTTATATATATATATATATATATATATATATATATATATATATATATATATATATATATATATATATATATATATATATATATAAAAATTATATATATATATATATATATATATATATATATATATATATATATATATATATATATATATATATATATATATCCTCACTTTAATTTATTTAAGCAAAATCGCAAGTTAAAAAATTATTACGCAAAATTAAAAATCAAGAATAGCGAGAATAGAAAACTGAAAGAAAACAATTGCTTATTGCATTGCTTCCTCAAGGGCATTCGTTCGATTTATACGCCCGCGCGTATCATGCATCTGTAACCGATTGAGCAGGTGTGAATGAGTCACGTGCCAGATGAGTCAACTCAACTCTGTGTGCGTGTGGCACACCCCACTATACGTGTCCGTACGTACATACATGGTTGAATATATATATAAGTATATATATATATATATAGAGATATATATCTGCACAACTAAATTAATAACCTAATCTTTTAGGTATTTATCCAGAGAAATATATAAACAACCTTAAATATATAAATATATGTATATATATATATATTTTCTAACTCCTTCTTCTTTCAAATATATATATATATATATATATATATATATATATATATATATATATATATATATATATATGGAGATACAAATTTAAAATCAAAAGAGATTGTGTTTAATAGAAAAAATGCTAATGGAATTAATTCCCTATCTCTATCTAATTACTTTAATGGATAACAAAACATATATATAATATATATATATATATATATATATATACTCTTATATATATATATATATATATATATATATATATTTAACTATATATATATATATATATATATATATATATATATAAAAATTTAAATTTTCTATATGTATATTTATAAATATATATATAACTTAACATATATATATATATATATATATATATATATATATATATATATATATATTTATATATATATAGACGTGTATATATATATATATATATATGTATATCAATTTTTTACCGTACGAGAACTGCTATCGAGAATGGGATTTCTTCCCTCCAAGTCTCCCGTGCAATTCTCTCCTCCGTTTCCGCGGAGAACACAATAACTGCAGCTTTGTGATTGTTCTTTCGTGGATGTAGTTTGTTTGTCGCTTTGTATGATCTTGCGGAGTTAGTTTTTTGTTGTTACTTACGCCCGCGATACACACACACTATTTTCTGTGGATATTAGTGTACATACTTGTGCACACACACATACATACATACATATATTGTGCATATATATTATAATAAAAATTATAACATATACACTACGTACATATGTATATATATTATGTGCACAGTATTAGGAACAAAATAATCGGTTAAAACAAAAGAAAAATAACAAGAGTCTATTTCACACCTCTCTGTTTCTTACTTATTTCGTTCTGTTCTTACAAACAAACTTTTACGACTCATGTATTGATTCTCTCTTGATCATACGGTTAGTCGTGTTCACATGCATCCACTCAAAAAGAATAATGGTTATCTTATATTCATTAATAGAGTATTACGTATTTAATAATAATTAAATTATCTAATTAATATTGATTAATTAAATTAAAGAAAATATATATTGGGGGAAGGTAAAGGTGATTTAACAAAATTTCTTGACCCTATTTTTTCATATTTTCCCCAAATTGAAATTTATATTTTCTTGATTTTCTGTAGTGTCAATCTTCTATGATAT
Source organism: Trachelipus rathkii (assembly GCA_015478945.1). Lineage (NCBI taxonomy): Eukaryota > Metazoa > Arthropoda > Malacostraca > Isopoda > Trachelipodidae > Trachelipus > Trachelipus rathkii. The sequence goes on from JABUQX010107631.1 coordinate 11,910, forward strand.
TTTGATTCTTAGTTAAAAGTATATTTTAACCTACTTCTAGATTCTTTGCTTCTGCAAAAGTTGATTTTTTACAGTCGCTACTGGAGGTTCTTTCCTTTTTCCTGGTTTCCTATGGCTTTTCGGGCTTCGGGATGAGTTTTTGAAGACGCTCATATGCAGTATTTATTTTCTTAGGGACTTTTGAAAATATAAATATTCTATCTGTGTAGTAATACCTAGTTCCGTTTTTACTCTTATCGATTAGCTTATGATTTCACCCCTAATTTTTAATGGTAATTCACGGCTTAATTGAGATATTAAAATAGTTACTTAGAAACAATAACAGTTGATTTCTTCGTAGTGGTGGCCTCTTCGACGGCTGTCCTGATTATCAAAAGATTCTTAGCCTCTTCGACGGCTTTCCTGATAGCAATGGCTTATTTTGTCGCCAATTTGTCTGAAATTGGCTTATTTTGATTTATCAGAAGATTCTCTCGCCCCCTTTATCCTGAGAGCAATCGGTCGCCAATTTGTCTGATTATTTTATTTTTTATGTCTCTTTCAACGATTTACTCTTTCGCGATTTATATTGTGGATACACGGACTTAGTAGATGCTGGATAGACAATCAGAGTCTTTGATCCCTAGATTGTGCCTTATCGTTGCGGTCTGGTCAGTGGACGTCAAGCTCCTGGGTGGCAGCGCACCTTGAAATGGAGAGGTTTTATGTTCAATAAACCATCTGGATAATTCTTAGCTGAGTTTCGTCTATCCACTAAGCGATATTCACATTCGTGTTTAAGAACTCCCCGTTGTGCCTCACACAACGACACAGTTACATAAAGAGAAATAAAACGTGACAAATAAAAGTTATAAGGGATTGGTCCCAATCCCTTCTATGCAATGGGGGACTTTCACCCACCTAGTGTATTAATCGGTTTTGCAATATATCTCAATCAAACCAGGTTTTAAATTAGAGGAAACAAAGGTATAATCATAAGCCATTCGTTTTATATCTTATTAAGTAAAAATACACAGAACTTTTTGGTTATACACAGAATATTGAATAATGCAATAATATCAAAATACGTCCCTACCAATAAATACTCATATCATTTCCCTCGTATAACAATTTAGAGGAACCGTAGGAAAAAAAACCTAAAACAGAGAAAAGTAATATAAAAACTATTCTAGACCTTTATATCTTTAGCTGTAAAAAATATAGGTGTTAATTATTATTATTATTATTATTTTATTATTATTATTATTATTATTATTACTACTTATATTATTATTATTATTATTTATATTATTATTATTATTATTATGAGTTATTACTCACGCACATTTAGATATACCCAACAAGTTGTCGTTATAATATAAAAGTGAGTATTTAATAGAACACAACCCTGCCAGGTATGGTCTTAACTTTACATCGCGACAACCATGATATGACTCGCCCGTATTAGTATTTCTGGAAGGAAACATTTATGGAAATATCGGGCACACAGAATTAAAAGTTGAAAGACTTACCATGGTATATATATATATTATATATATATATATATAAGTATATATATATATAGTATAATATTATATATTAATATTATATATATTATATATATGGTATTGAGTCATATTGGTAATATCTCAACAATAGTAATATATATATATATATATATATATATATATTATATATACTATTATATATATATTTATATATATATATGATATATATATTTATACTTCGTATATTTTCAGTGCAAATATATTTAACGATAATTTTGATTATGTTATAAAACCTTTACTAAATTCTAACACTCTTCTCTTCTACACTGGTTAGTCACTACCGTTAGCAGACACTCACCTCAACTGTTTAGTATGGGCTCCACAGGTAGAATGAAATCCTCTCGGCTTCCTTCTACCCAAGGACTTGGTTGTTATTGCAAAGGTACATATCGCTGGGCGGGGCGTTAGCCATTGTGGTATAGAGTTTTAGCCTTTATAGAGAAAGGATTGAAGAAAAGATGGTGCCATAGTAGCAAGAAACATTCCCGAACAGGAAAATGAAGTATTGGCTTGTTATTGTTTTGGAAGTCGACTTTGGTGTGGGAACCTGTTGAACAAGTCTAAAGGAATGTCTGGTATCCGGACATTGTGTCGCCTCGAAATGTAAACACTGCAATAGCGTTGCATTTGTTACATACCTGACCATCTAGTACTTGAAATTCCCATATACTATAATATATATATATATCTATATATATATATACTATATACTATATTATTATATTATATATATATATTATACATTATAACCATATTATATCATATAATACCTATACCTACTATACACCTATATATAATATTTACTATCATATATATCAATATATCGGATATTACAATCTAGATATATATATACATAATTATATTACTATCATATATATTATTAATATTTCATACATATATTATTATATAGATATATATTATATACTTATAGTAGCTATATAATCACTAATATATTACTATATCACATAATATATATAACCAGAATATATCTAATTAATTATATTATATTATAATTATATTTAATCTACTATACACCTATGTATATACTCACTAATATATATATTATCTATTATATATCTATAATACCTTATATACTACTATACTATATATTAACATTATATTTTATATATCTATTATATTATAATATACTAATTATATAAATATTTAATATATACATCTATATATATAATATATACTATATATATATACCCTACTTATATATAATATAACTAATCTATAATATATTATATAATATACCTAATATATATATACTATAAATATATATATCTATTATATATAATATTATTATATAATATATATATTTAATAATACCTTATATATTATTTATACTTCTATTATATTTATATTAGTTTCTGACTAACCAGAAAACACACACGCATTCGCTTTCATCCAATGGTAACTACATATAAAACTCAGACAAACTAGACGAAAAAATTCTCTTATAAACTTATGACAAACAGTTATTATTGCTTAAGATTCGAAGTACATAATTACTGAGATTCAATTCTACGCTAATATATTGAAGCGGATTTGCCACCACTGAATTATCCTAAAATCTTACTCCCTGAGAAGCACTATCACAGTAGCATCTCATAGTGTATCACTCGCCGATCAATGGTACCCATCGACAAAATTATATACTAATACTAAATATATTATATATATAATATATATAACCTATAGTATACTATATATATATATATATATATACTTAATATACATATTATATTATATACATATATATACAATAAATATATATTAACTTATATATAATAATACTTATATATATATATATATATATATATATCGTATATATTATATATACTATTATGATATACTATATTATCTTCTATAAATATATATTTAATATGTATGTATAATAGTATTTATATACTTATAGTTCCTGGAGCTCGCCACGATATATATTATCTCATATATACATATCTATAGTATTATACTATATATCATATGTATATAATTATATAATATATATATAATATATCCTGCTATATACTATATATATTATTATAATATATAATATATAATATAATAAAATAAATACTATAAATATAAATTATTATATCATATTTATATATATTATTATATATATCATATTATATTATAATATATATATATATTATACTATATACTATATATATCCATAACTACACTATAATTACTTTATTATATATCTATATAAGTACATATATTATATTATACCTATAGGTATTATATCTATTATATATATATATTATATATCTATTACCTTACCATTATATTACTAATAATATCATTATATACTTACTGTTATACTTATACTTTATTATACTATATACATTATATAATATATATATAATGGGAATTTTCTTTTAGGGCGTCTTATTGCAGCACTTGAAAAGTACAGATAAACAAATAAATAATTACATATATATGCATCCCACGCACAAACTACTTTATCAATAATTCTATACATTTAAAGAAAACGAGATGCAAATTATTGACCTTTTTGAATAGAATAACTTGATGTTAGTTTATTTTAACTATTATATAAAAAAAAACTTTGTTAATAAAATTATTCTTAATTATTTTATCGTTTATTGTTACATGAACTGTTATAATTATCAGACTTTATTATTTTATAAATTTTACTTAATTATTATATAATTATTATTATATCATTATTATATTTTATTATTATTATCTTATTAATTATTATTTTCATTATTATTATTTTATTATTATTATTTATATTAATTAATTATTATTATTATTATTATTATTATTATTTATTATTATTATTTAGAGTTTTTATTTATAAATTATAATTACTACTTATAATTAAAATTTATATTTAAAATTTATAATTAAAATTAAATTTAAAATTTATATTTTAGAATTTATATTTAGAATTATAATTATTTATTATTAAATTAAATGCTGAAATATTAAATTAAAATTAAAAATTATAAATTAAATTAAATTAAAATTAAATTAAATTAAAATACTACAATTAAAATTAAAATTAAAATTAAAATTAAATTAAATTTTATTTTAAATTACAAATTAAATTAAAAACTTATTATTAAGTTGATAAAAAGATTAAAATTAAAATAAAACTTAAAATTTAAATTAAACTTACTAAATTCTCATTATAATTATAATTACATTTAATAATTATAATTATTCTTAATAATTTTAATTTTAATTATATTATATTATAATTATAATTACTTTATCGATTATTATAATATATTATAATTATATATAATTATAATAATAATATAAGTATAATTATAATTATAAAATATACAATTATAAAATCATATAACTTTATTATATATAACTCTAATATATAATATAATTAATAAATTATAATTATATTAATAACATAATTATAATTTATAATTATTAAGTGCAGTTTTAAATTAATAAATTATTTTCAAAATTCAAAATAATAATATAATTATAATTATTAATTATAATTAAAACTTATATATTATAATTAGATTAAAATAAAAATACAAATTATACTTAATTTATAAATATATTTACACCTATAATTATAACTTATCTTTACACTTATTTTATTATTATTATTTTTTATTATTATTATTATATTATAATTATATATTATCATATTTTTATTATATATTATACATTATATTATATTATCAATTATACTTGAATTTTATTATAGATATTTTATTATATTATTTTATTCTTATTATTTTATTATTTGTATTATTATGTATATATATTATTATTCATTATTATTCATTCATTTTATTCATTATCTATATATTATTTTATTTATTATATTATTATTGATTTATTGATTTATTTATTATTATTATCTATTATTAATTATTAATTACATTATTATTCATATATTATTTTTTATTATTATATTCTTATTATTATTATTATTATATTATTTCATTATTTATTATTAATTATTATTATTATTCATTATTATTATTATTAAATTATTATCATTATTATTATTATTATTATTATTATTTATTATTATTTATGTAATTATTATTATTATTATTATTATTATTATTATTATTTCTATTATGATATATATTTATATTTATTTATTATTATTATTATTAATTATTATTATATGATTATTATTATTATTTTTATACTATTATTTATTATTATTATTATTATTATTATTATTTATTATTATTATTATTATTATTATTATTATTAATTATTATTATTATTATTATTTTATTATTAATTATATTATTATTTATTATTATATTTATTTTATTATTTATTATTATTATTATTATATTATTATTATTTTAAATTATTATTTTCATTATTTTTTATTTTATTATTATTATTATTATTATTATTCTTATTTATTATTAATTATTATTATTATTATTATTATTATTCATTCATTATTCATATATTATTATTATTATTATATATTATTATTTTATTATTATATTATTATTAATTATATATTATTTTATTATTAGTAATTATTATTATATTATTACTTATTTATTATTATTTATTATATTATATATATTATTCATTATTATTAATTATTTTATTATTATTATTAATTTTTATATTTTAAATTAATTATTATTATTATTCATTATTATTATTATTCATATATTTATTATTATTAATTATTTATTATTATTATTTATTATCTATTATTATTATTAATCTCTTATTGATCTAGTTATTCAATTATTATTATTATTATTTTATTATTTTATATATTTTATTATTATTATTTATTATTTATTAGTTATTTTTATATTATTTATATTAATTATTATTATTATTATTTAAATTTATTATTAATATTATTAATATTAATTAAATATTATTAATATTATTATAATTATTTATATATTATTAATATTGATTTATTTATTATTAATATTATTAATATTATTAATGTATTAGTAATATTGATTAATGATTAACAAGTGTTTTGGGTATTATTTAACTATGATTGATGATATTTATAATATTATTAATATTATTAATATTTTAAATATTATTATATATCATTATTATATATTTATTATTATTATTATATTAATTATATATTATATTAATATTCTATTATATTATATTAATAATATTAATATTATATTAATATTAATATTAATATTAATATTCAATATTATATTAATATTAATATTAATATTAATTTAATATTATATTAATATTAATATCTAATATTAATATTAATATATTAATTAATATTAATATTTAATATTAATATTATATGTTTGAATTAAATAATTAATTATTAATATATTAATATTAATATATATTAAATTAATATTATATTAATATTAATATTAATACATTATATTAATATAAAATTAATATTCATATTAAATTAATCATTAATTAATAATTTCTATTGAAATTGATATGATATTAATAGTAAGGATGAAGAATTTCTCTATGATTGATTAATAATTAATATTTATCTTCAATATCTTATTGATATAATAAAATATCATGTTAAAATATTAGTTTCTAATATTTCTACTATATTATAGTGATAAATCAATTTACTAATTATATTATAAACATATTAATATTAAATAACTTAAATATTAATATTAAATATTAATATATATATTAATATTATATTATTATAATTATATTATTATTATATATTATTATTTACATTATTACTAATTATTATTATTATATATTATTCATTATTATTATTAATTTAATATTGATTATTATGATTATTATTATTATATCTATTATTATTATTATAAAATTAAAATTATAATTTTTAATATATTAATTTAATATTAATATTAATATTAAATTTCATATTTATATTTATATTATGTATTAATATTAATATATTATTATATTATTATTATTTATTATTATTATTATTATTATTAATATTATTATTAAATATTATTATCAAATATTATATTTAAATATTATTATATAATATTATTATTAATATTATTATTAATATTATTATTATATTTATTATTATATATTATTATTATATTTATTATTATTATTATTATTATTATTATTATTATTATTCATTCATTATAATTATAAAATTTTATTATTCTTATTAATCTTAGTATTATATTATACATATTTTATTATTATTTTAACAGATGCTTAATTGTTATTATCTATTATTATTATATAATATTAATATTATTTATTATTATTAATTAATTATTATTATTATTAATTGTTATTGTTATTTGTTATTGTTATTGTTATCATTATTATTATTCTATTATTATTATCATTATCGTTATTGTTATTGTTATTGTTATTTGTTATTGTTTATTATTAATTGTTTTATTATTATTAATAATTATTGTTATAATTATTATTATTATTATTTTTTTTATTTATCTATTATCTATTATTATTAATTTCTAAAAACACAAATACAGCATTTTAATTATTTGAGATTCATTGATTTTGATGGCTTTTTTCAGCCTCCTGAAAAGTATTTCTTTCTAACACAACAGAAATTTTTTTAACAATATTTCTGGAATAAAATAATAACTTTTGATTTAATTATACGTCCTAAGCTTTCGTCCGCTATATTTCATACTTTTCAAGAAATAATTTTTATTATTATTATTATTATTTTTATTATTATTATTACATTAATTATTATTATTATTTTATTATTATTATTATTAATTATTATCTATTATTATTTCTATTATTATTTTTTATCTTATTATTTATTTCTATTCATTAATTATTATTATTATTATTATTATTATTATTATTATTATTATTATTATTTAATTATTATTATTTTATTAATTATTATTATTATATTATTATTTATTATTATTTTATATTATTTATTTATTTTTATTATCATGTATTATTATATTATTTTGTATATATTATTACTTATATTTATAATTAGGGTGGCCGCTTATCAGAGGTGAAATAAGTAAATTACGACGCATAAAATTCAAAACACACTCTAGAATTGTTACATGTGATGCATATTCTTTGCTTAATAAAATATCTAGCGTTATTATTATTATCTATTAGGTAGAGAAACACGTTTTCTCTTTGAAGCAAAGTTTAATATATTGGAAAAGTTATATTCTATTGACAATATTAATGATATGTTTATTTCTACTTTAAAATTTCCCCAATACTGTCGATTTCTTACATCAGGATATCGGCAAATATATTCAGATACTCTTTCAAAATATACACTTTTTCCTCCTCATTTTTGTAAAGCAATTTGTAGTAATCTTCCAATACTTTTACTCCTTGTTTCGTCTACAATTCTTTTCAACTTTAATGTCTGTTAACAATTTATGTAATCCTTCATTAGGAAGTTCTCATTGTATTACCATCCATGAATGTGTATTCAAGAAATTTGTGCTTATAGAAGATCATCAATAGAATCCTTCCGGACTCTCGATTATCAGAAGTGATCTTTGGTCCCTTATCAGAAATATTTATCTAACTCTTTGATTACTGAGGATGTTAATTTTTAACCGTTTAATATCAGACAAATCTTGATTTATTCCATATCTTCTTATAACAATAGTAGTTTTGTTTCAACTGAAACATTTATGTCAAATAAAGGATAATATGCTAATTTCACAGTGATAGATACCACAAATTGGCTGCAATAATATATCTGCAAAGGTTAATTTGCTGATTCCATTATTTATATATTATACAAATATAAGGATTAAATCAGTAATCGTCCGAATTATTGAAATGGAACTTCTATGGGCAGGAAGGCAAACGATCCAGGTCTTGACGTACACGACAAACAATGAACATATACATCTCATAATATTTATTTAATTTGGGAGATTTTAAATCTTGATTTCGGAAACAGGATATTTTGAGGCAATTGGCTTTAGATCGTCCATTCCTGGCATGATAAAATGGCTCCTGGGATCCTGAATATGTCTCTCGAGAAGGTGATCTTCCAACGGAAAAATGTGTAAATTTAACAAGTTCCAAATAAATCTTTTTCTAGCTTGTTCTTTCTTTAAGCTTCTCACAGAAAACTCAAGGAACTTCAATACCCTGGTGTGAATTAGATCTTAGCATTCAGCACCAATTTTTTAGTTTGAATTTTTAAACAATGGAAATTTTTGGTCCAAAAGATCTACGCTCACTACAGAATCAACCATTCAAAATAAATTTCATAGTATGATGTCGACAACTGGTAAATACAGTTTATCTATATTTATTTTTGTTCTAATAACAAAACAAACCATGAATCACCTGTGATAATGCAGCATGTTGTTAAAAACAAAGTTGTTTGCACTTTTTTGTTGATGTCTCCATCCTTTCTAGTAACTGTATATGGCATCAGTTGTTTGTCCGCTTACCTGAAGTAATCGAAAGTATTCCGATCAATTGTCAAACGGACTAACATTACAAATTACTACGAAGTTTGGTCTCATGTTCTGTGCCTTGTATATTTGTCATACTTTTTTCCAATTCCAGTGTAAAGTCATACAGTAAGTTGAAGTTCCAGTATCTCTTTCAAAATCTATTGCTTGACGGTTTTCCACGTCTCAAACGCTTTCAACATTGGATTTAGAACTGCGATTATAAACTATGCGTTTGTTTCATAGTAATGACCTATCGGCTTCAGCTGTTGCTGAATAATATCTAAAACGGTTACGGTCATTAACTTTGGCATTTATCAAGTGTACCAACTATCTTAGATGCTTTAGTTGTACTTTTGCTCTTTTCCTTTGTTTGGGAACGCTGAAAATATGCGTAAGACTTTTATCAGAATTTATAGGTTAATCGCTTTTAGAAAGCGTTTCCATTTCTGTTACATTTTCTGTGGATTAGAAAATATTGAGGAAAACGGTAAGTTGGTGTGAAATTTTTTTTACTTCATAGAATAATAATAATAATAATAATAATAATAATAATAATAATAATAATAATTATAATTAATAATCAATAATAATAATACAATAATATAATATAATAATAATAATAATAATAAT
>JABUQX010107631.1:27500-32500 GCA_015478945.1 Trachelipus rathkii
TTTTCGACACAGTTCCCCGTCACCTCTTAATAAACAAAGTTTTAAATATAGAAATTAACAAATAATAGTGTGTGTGTGTGTGTGTGTATGTGTGTGTGTGTGTGTGTGTATGTGTGTGTGTGAGAGAGAGAGAGAGAATTTCCTATCCTGTCATACAGCTAGAGTTATACAATAACGTCACACCTCCCGCACCTACAGGTTATATAATGGCTTCCCAGGGCGCATCCTAATCACAACTCTCTTTTAAAAAACCATTTATAACATCTACGCAACCCACATTCCCCCTCTATATTCAGTCTCAGATGGGACTCACACAACTCAACGTGGACACACACCGATACGGCCACAGTCGCCTCTACAGGAACACCGCAAGCAAGAACTAACAGCACTAAATAAACAATTGGAGCATGGTGTCAGAAACAAGAAATGACAGCCTCTCTTTCAAAAATCCTCCAATCACTTTATTTTCACCTAACAAAAAAGAGTCAAACACCCATACAACAGATCTCCTTTCAAACAACAGACTTCCCCTCATTAAACATCCCCCATCCTTGGTTTAACTTTTAATTCACACATGACCATTCACCAACCACATAACATAATACTTTAGAGGCAATCACAACATGGTATTGAATGCCTGAAAACACTAACGGAAGAACTTTTGGTCAATGCAAGAGAAGTCCCCTCCAATAGTAAATATATAAGACAAATACATCCGCCCAATCTTAAAAATGCGAACTCCCGCTTTGGGGCTCCATGGGATATCAACAAACCAACTTCATAACCTTGAGGTCGTTCATAACAAAGCTCAGAATCACTCACCAGGCTGCTCCTTGTACATTCATCCACCACTGTGAGCACATGCTGTTAACTATAGAAATATTCGTTCGATAGGAAGTGATCAGATTGAAAATCGAGAAGAATACTTGCAATTTTTTTATTAGCAATCACTTTTTTTCATTTAGAACGCACCCTTGCACAAAATTCATTACAAGACACCCCTGCCGCCAAGATAGCGGAGAACACAGATTTACATGTTTCTACGTCAGACGGATCTGTCTGTTTTTCTAACACATGTAATACATATGCCGCTACTATAATTAAAATCCATATTATTTATTACGAGATTCGGTATGGACGTTACTCAATTTGGCATGATATATAAGGTGTGGTAGAGATATATAGATCACAAGAAGTTTGGGGGTCGCCTAATCGACGAGTCTAATCTCCGTCACGACGGTGGAGACACAGATCATCTGGAGAGCGTGTATCACTATCTGAGTATATTGTGTCTCAGAGCTGGTTAGGTAGTTTGTCCTTGGGTGTCTCGAGAATGATGCTGTTACCTCTTCAGATATCTGGCGCAGACATCCACCCGTTATCAGAATAGTTCTAATTAAGAGGTTCCACCACGCCTTCGCTCCCACTAAAGCGAGTCCGCTCTATAAAGCAATTGTGTATATTATCTAGGTTCTTACTGAGTAGGACCATATGATGGTAGGATCGGGTAAGAGAAGATGGTGACGTACTCAATTACTTTGTTCTGGACAGATTATCATGCCTCGAGCGCGCTGTTGTTTTTACAGTGTAGCGTCCTCGGATCGAGTGCTGTCTTCGATAGTGAAGGGGAGTGGGGGGCGTTCGGAGGAAAGTGAATATATGATAGTGCACGATGTATATACTACAGTAATAGCCTGTAGTATCCTGGGTTTTAGTACTGTTTTTAAAGTGGTCATTAGTCTCGGGGTATATATATATTGTGTATACTATCACTCACTATATTGTATAATATGGTGTAGTTGTAAGAATGAGGTATTTGATCACTCATGGTTAGGTGATATTATATTATATGAGCGATATAGGTGATGATATGAGGGTGTTCGATTATATATAATTATAGGTACTATATTCAGTTATATGTTGGTGTGGTGAGGGGTTGTATACTATAGCTATTTTAATATATTATTGCCTGTGATATTTTTTTATAAGTATATATAGGTATAGTGCGTGGGTGCTCCCGCGTGCGCGTGGTTGGACTTAAGGACCTGGTGGGTCCTGCGCCGCTTCCACTACGTTTAGTAGATGGCTGTCTAATGAGTGATGCTAGTACAGTAATAATATTCGTACGTTTAGGTTCAGGTATATATTAATTATAATGGTTTGCTATTATTTATTATGGTGTGTGGAGTGAGTGTAGTCATGTATTATTCATATAAATTTTAATATATATATATAATTATATACTATTGTTGGAGGGATCAGTCATATATATATATAATTATTATATATACTAGTAGGTATTAGTATATGAATCTACTAATATTGTAAGTTAGTGCGAATGTATATTTATCATGATATGATATTTATATATTATATAGTTATGAAATATAATATATCTCATCACTATATATCACTCATATCAACGTTTTTATGTATATATTATGTGAGTGAGGTGAGAGCCGTGGTGATATATAATTGTTGTATAATATATATATAAATTTATGGCATCACTTTATATATATATATAGTAGATATATAGAATATAATATATATTATATATACTATATCACCTATATAATAATATATATATATTTATATATAATATATATAATAATATATATATATATAATATGTATATATATTATATATGAGTTATATATATATATATATATTATATATATATATAAGAGTGTACATATATATATATATTTTATGATATATTATAGTGAGAGTATATATTATAGTATTATAAATTTATATATAATTTATATATATGTAATATATTATAATATATATAATAATATACTCACATCACTATATATATAAATATATTTCTATATATTAATTAGCATTATATTTTTATAAACAAATTTTTTAAATTTTCCATCTAATCATTATTTTAACGAACGTTACTCTACCATAGTAGTTATAATTTAATGATACATTTATTATTATATTGGTTTTTAATTTTGTTGGTTATTGGTTTTTTAATATTATTATAGTTGTAATAAGTAATTGTAAATTTATTTGTGTAATTGTAGAAACAATATATATAATATATATAATATATATAATATTATATATATATATATATATATATATATATAATATATATATATATTATATATATATATATATAAATATAGTATTATATATATCATACTACTATATAGGGTGTCTCAAAATAATGTACTTACACTTTGAAAGACTATACAAACTTTAAAATCTTATAAACATAGTGACGAGAGTTTTAAAGGCTTGAGTTAAACAGAAGGTGAGATGTATTTAAAAGAACATGTTTCGAAATGTTTTTCAAAATGAAATGACCGCCCTTGTCCAGAAACACAGCTGATAACGCGAAACAATGAGTCTCAAACGACACGAAACAGTTTATTTGGAATGTTCGCGACATTGTCCTTCGATTTCCAATTTCAATGCATTTTTGAAAATCGTTGATTGGTTTGGAGATAAAGCTCTGTACCTCATCTCGCACGGTTCCCATAAAAAGACACGCTCGCATTGGTGAGAATCTGCGGAATCGCGCAAAGTGTATTCAATACTACCTTTTCTGGTTTTCCCGTTCGTCCAATCCATAGTGTTTTTTGGAATGCCTGCATCGAGGTGGAGCTTTCTTTACAATCGCCGATGTAGTGGGAGGTGCTCCCATTCGGTGCTGAAGTAAATCACGTCTGTTATCGATCAAACTTCGTAATGTGGTGGAACTGACGTCGACTTCCTGGCAAGTAAGGTTAGGTTACCTGTCCATCGACCGCTCTTTTTAAAAAAACTGTCCTATGATGCCCATGCTGAAATTCCACACCACACAGTTAACCGCTTGGTAGGTTTTAAATGGTCGTTCAGTTTTACATGGGGATTCATAACAGAACCCAGTAGGTACAATTAATGGGCCAAACTATCGAGCCCCGGGCAGGTACATTCACAAAATTGAAGTTTCCGGTCCGGATCGTCTCTTCATTGAGAGGATGGAGTAGTCCTTTGGTATGTAGCCTTTCAAGATGCGATGGCACGCTTATGCTTTTTGAGAATGTGTGGTCTCCATAGCCCGTTTGTCGTAGAGATTTTCTGTTGGGGGAATCGGATGACGGTTTTCCTGTACTGCTCTTTTCATATTTGCCAGGGTTGGTGGACGTCCGTGGTCGTCCAGAACGTTTGTTGACTTTGTTAACGTTGTGAACGGTTCCATCTGCTTCAAATTTCTCTCTGATGTGGGCAAAATGGGTTGCCGGTGTCTGTTGCGGTTTTAATCGAACTTCTTGCTGAACCGTCTTTTGCACTTTCGTGGCGGGTTCCGGGAGTTCAAATAGCAATTTAAGGACAAACTTTCCTCTCTTCAAGCTAAGTTGGTCTTTCCTGCCATTCTGTTTGCAGTAGTTAGTTACACCCTGAAAAACAAAAGACAGTGTGTAGTACATTTTTTTTGAAGACACCTTAATTATATTATAATACTATATATATTATATATATATATATATATATATATATATATATATTTATATATATATATATATATATAATATATTTAATTATAATATTATTATATATATATATATATATATATATATAATATATATATATATATATATATATATAAATATATATATATAATATAGTTGGCGTTTTCAGGGAGGGGCAGGGAAGCCCATGTCCCGACATTTTTTAGAACGAAAAATTTTCAGTAATCATATCCTTTAATTAATATAAAGGGACAAGAGGTTAAAGTAAAATTTAAAATAAAATTCGTCTCGGCTGTCCCCAGGAAAAATCTCGTAAGTCCTTTGGGGAAATTGTTTTTACAGGAGAAAGAAAAAACGTAAGTAATTTTTACCTATATATATATATATATAATATATATATTATATATTATATATATATATATATATATATATATTATATGTATTATAAATAATATAATATATATCCGCATCCCGCAATATGCGGATATCCGCATCGCAAAACCGATTCCGCATTATTTTTTGCGG
>JABUQX010107631.1:35000-44457 GCA_015478945.1 Trachelipus rathkii
TCTCTTCTCTCTCCTCTCTCCTTCTGCTCTCTCTTCTCTCTTCTTAGCATTACTTATATGGAATAGCATTGTGGTGGTCTGGTGGGTAAAGCCTATCAATCTCATTGTTTTTAACGAGTATAATATCAAGTTCTTCTAGTGGAATATAGTTTTTTGTACTTTGGGTGCTTAACATTTTTGTTCTTATTGTTGTTCAACTAAAAAAAATAAACATAAAATTAATATGAAAAGAAAAACAGATAATTAAGAGACTTTTTTTCCCACAACAAAAAGGCACTAATGGTAATAGATTTTTCTGTTATTTCAAAGAGTGAGGTTTTCGGACTCGAAGAATCAGTTTCTCCTTGGAACTTCTGTCAAATACGATAGCAGCTGAAAATCTCCAAGTAGACGGCGATGTTTTTCCTTCACAAGGTCTTTAAGTCAGGCGCAATCAAGGAATCAGAAAAGGATTTGTTTCATCCCAGACATTGGCAATTTCCATAGGGTAGCGGTAAATTTTAGCAATAAGGTAAAAGTGAAAGTATTAAAATATCTCTAGAAACCAGATTCAAAATAAATGATATTTCCCCTGCTCAGGAAAGGCAACGGGTCCGGGGAAAGATATTTTTTCAAAGAAGATGGCTTGAAGACTCTAAAAGATTATCATTATTAGAACTACAAAAATCAATTTGAGAATTTGTTTTGGTTTTTGGTTTTTGGGAAACAAAGAAAAGTAAAGGAAACACCAGGAAATTGGGTGTTTTTGTCTTGAGAATTGTATTCAAACTTTAAAAGAAAGCCTTGAACTCTTTTCAAAAAACACGAGGCACTAAATATCACAAATAATCGGTAGAAAATTTAGATTTGGGTGTAGAAGAGGTTCAGCCAAGGAAAAAATGAGAGCAATCGACGACAGATTGAAGTCAGAAGAAACGGGAGGCCTGAAAGACAGTAAGAAAAGCGGCTAATTTTCCAATTGTTGAAACAATTTTGGATTCTGTGGTAAGCAAAATTTATCGTTACGTGGACATCATGACTCAGGTCAAATCGAACTCTCTTGGCCTGTTGGAAACGATGGCAATTTTTCGGAGTCTTTTAAAATATCGTGCTAATGCTGGAGACCATGTTCTTTCAGAATTCAGTCATTTGCTCATCTCATTCAACGAAAATTGTGCAATAACATAAATAAAAGTAAATTTTTTTTTACTGTCTTTAAGCCCGAGAAAGACGACGTGATGTGTTTCCAGAAGGAACAATTTTTCGTTGTGGTTGTGCGTTTACGTTGATATTGATACTCTTACCGTAAAAGATTTTTTGTGTGTTTCGTCTCCGTAAATGATTTGACGGGAATAAGTCTTGCAAAATTAAATTGAAGAAAAAAGTACTGAACTTGGTTTTTGGATTATTTCTAAGAGTATAGGGGTATTGAGGTGGGCAAGCAGTAATGAGTGGTGAGTTCAGGGGATTCAGAGAGTAATAAAGGAAAAAATGTCCAAAGCTATTTTAATACTCACTTGCCTTTTTGCATTGGTTTTAACATTTATGCCTCACAAGACGCTTCTAAGTTCCAATAATTTCGAAGTGCAATTGGAATAATATCAAGCAGATTAGTTGTTACATTTTTTTGTAAGTGGCTAAGATGAACAAAAGTGTTTGGAAAGAAAGTAACTGAGCCAACGGAAAATGAATCGGTTTTTATTATTTAAAGAGATGCTAAACCGGTAATAGCAGCTTTAGAACAAATAAAATGTGAAGGTTTTGAGATCAGTCAACAAAAAAGCTAACCTTTTCTAAACAATGTTTTATAGTGCATCTTTTTTTATGGTTTCCGGTGTTTTTTTTATTTAACAGCAGACTATTAAGTTTTAACAAATACAATTTTTCAAACGGGCATTGCAAGACACACGTTTATTGAATTTGGTGAGTGGCATATAATGAAGTGAATCTAGTTAAAACAAAACTTGAAAAAGCCATCAGAAGAAAATGCAACAATTAGAAATTTTCTAGCATAATTTTTTTTGAAAAATGTGTAAGGATCTGAAATCGGAGCTGGGTATTGAAATTGATGTTACAAGAAATTAAACAAATTCCAAAAAATACCGACCCACATTACTATTCCTGACCACAGATTTTAAATTATCGCACATCATTTTTATACGATTTTTTTGATGATTTAAAAATATCAAGCATTTAAAAGAGAGAGATTTTTTAAGTCACTAAAGAATTTATATCTTTCCTGCAAATTTTGTCATACCGAAACAGGTTGTAATGTGCATATGAGAAAAGATAAAAGATCGTAACATTTTTAACAACATTTTATAAAAAAGATCTGAAAGCCCAATTGAGAAATTTAAGTAAAAGAGAAATGGGATTTTATGGAAGTTGAAATGGCCAGTCACAGCACCAGTTCACTCAAAACAGTATAGACGAACCTAGTTTTCCTTGTTGGGAAAGTTACCAATTTACAAATATTTTTAAACATCTTGTTGCAAAAAACTGACAATTTACCAGTGGTCTACTGCTTCAGTAGAAAAACTTTTCAACATTATGACTTTTGAAAACCTACTTGAGAAATACTATTGGAGATGACAGAGACTTGCTGGACTTGCCCTCCTCTACATACATCGAAATATTTGACATAAAACTGAAGATGATTTTTCGACTTGTTTCACGTCTCATGCCCTAGCGATTCCCCCAGTTAACAATCAAGGCAAAGATGATTTTTAGAAAATTTAATAATAGTTATTCCCATTTTTTCTCAACAATTTAATATTTGGTTCCTTCCATTTTTTTTATATATAATTATATATATATAATATTATATATTTATAATATATCTAATATATATATATATTTACTCATATTATTATATATATATATATGATATATTAATTATATATATAATATATATATATATATATATATATATATAAGAAAACGATTTTTGTCGGCCCCCCGAAAAAAATCCTTGGATACGGCCACTGTTAAATGTATATATATATATATATTTTTATATATATATATATAATATATATAATATATATATATATATTATAAAATATTATATTTAATATATAATATTAATATAATATATATATATATATATATATATATATATATATATATATAATATATATATATAGATAGAGAGAGAGAGAGAGAGAGTTTCTTAAGATCAAATTTTGGTTTTTAAAAAATTACAAAAGAAAAAATGTGTTATCTTTGGAGCTCAAAAGACACAAAACAGGATTGCATTTATAAACGCCTTTTTAGAAAGTTCATATTATTATGGATTATGTTATTATCAATAGATCATCATATTAGTATACAATTACTTTTAAATAACTATTTTTTATCAATACTGTGTCATCATCTTATATTTCTAAGTAAATTGTTAAGAATTATTATTTTATTATTAATTATTTATTATATTATTTATTACAAATATCTTTTATTTATTTATTAATTATTATTATTAATTATTATTAATATTTTGAATTATTATTAATTTTTAACTCTTGTAATTTTTAAATTACTATTATTTTAAAGTATTATTAAATTTATTATTTTATTATTACTATTATTGAATATTTGTTAGTATTATTATTATTATTAATTATTATTATTATTATTATTATTATTATTATTATTATTATTATTATTATTATTATTATTATTATTATTATTATTATTATTATTATTATTATTATTAATTAATTATTCAAATGCAAATAGATAAACTAATGATGTCCTTGAATCCATTTGAGCATGAAATTATATCATCACAACTTTTAATTACCTATTTTTATGTATCTATTTACCCCCTTCATTAGGAATCCATTATTATAAGTGATTTAATAATAATATATTAAATATTTTATTCATCCATAATCACGTTTCTGAGTTGATACCCTTTCTTCGTTTATAAATAATTTAAAAAAACTCTTATGATACATTATCTTTTTGTGGTTAATAATTAGTTACTTTTGTAAAAACATTCTACACGTGTATATACCATACATATACATAGTTTTTCCTTATATATATATATTATAGGAGGTATATATATATATAATATAGTATATATAATATATATATATATATAATAATTATATATATATATATATTATATATATATATTAGTATATATATATTAGGTATATATTAGTATATTATATATATATTATAAATTTATGAGAGGGCCCCTTTCGAGGAAAGGCAAGAAAAAAAGAACATTGATTGAGGAACACACAATACTGAAACTTAGCGCCAAATCTCTGAGGGTGGCTAAACGGAGGACTTAAAGAGAGGGGGAAATTAAATAACAAGCAGGAAAAACAGTAAATGAAGGCAGAGAGGGCTTCCACAGAATAAGAAGGTGGGCGGAACAAGAAGTTGAGACCCCCACAATGTCAAGGCCTAAGAAGTTCCCAATATTCACACTAAAATTCAGGAGAAAAGCTGAGCACCCCGTTGGTGCAGCGAGGGCGACGCATTGTGGCGGAATGAGGAAGTCACAACTCCACTCGAGCACCTGTCCCGTTGGTAGTAACTTATAGTAAAGAGGATAGAGACAACGTCTACTCGCAGAGATAGAGGATTAAGGGAGTTTGGGAAAGAAGGGGACAGTTTATTAATCTTATAGTCGCTTAGCTCAACCCTATGCAAATAGAAGGGCCGAGCCCGGAATCCCCCCCCCAAAAAAAAAATGAGGAACAAGTAAAACTTCCAAGAACAAGGGGGAATAAGAACCTTATATAAATAAGAGTAAACCCTGTTCCGAAAGAAAAAATCCCACAACCTTTGAAAACAGAAACCCCAGTTTTCTTTTTGATACCACCTTTAGCAACAGTTGTTGGATGTGAGGTTTCAAGTACCCTTATTGTTTTAATGTTCAGACGCAAGAAAATGTTAGTTGTCACAGGTGAAACGGGAGAGCCGTCGAAGAAGAAATGGAAAATTTTAAGGTTTTTTTTTTTAAGAGGGAGAATATCAGAGGAAGTGAAACGTAAAGTTTTGATTTTACAAAGGTGCTTTGGACCGCCACGGAAAATCCCATGCAGATCGATAAAAAATGGAAAACTGAAAGCTGAAAAGTCAAAGAAGCAATTAAGAAGCAAAAAGAGGGAGCAGATTTGGAAATAAGTAGAAGAATGGAGAGTTTAGTCATCGGCATAAAGAATGAACAGAGTTAGAAATGCAGCTGAGAAGATCGTTAATGGAAAGTAAGAATAAAGTTGGAGAACAGAACCTTGCTGAACACCACAATTAAAGCAGAAAATAAGAAGAAAGGGGTTTGGCCCATAACAAGTGCTGACATGGAGCTATCTGAGAGGATGGCTAGACATAAAATGAAGAAGAAAAAGAGGAACTCAAAAGGAAAGAGAACTGCAGAAAGCAGTGACGATGGCATACCGGTCAAGGCTTTGATATGGCTTCGGCGCCACGACGCACGACACCTATTAGTCCCTAAAGGCGGAAGAAGAAAACTCATAGATTGAGAATAGAAAAAAATGTCACTAGTTGACCTCGAAACGTCGAAAAGGCCCATAACTGGTGAATCCTGGAAAAAAGGAGGAAATGAAGAAATTCGAGAATGACCCCATGGAAATGATAGTTTGAAAAGAAGTTTCAAAGATTTTTAAAGGACATAATAAAAGTGAAAAGCTAAGAAGGTCGATAGTTTGAAGGATCAGAGCGGCTACTTTTCTTCGGGATCGATTGATCATAAAGGCCGCAAAAAACTCCAGCAATTGAAAGAGTAAAAGTGTTAAGAATTTAAGTCCATAGAGATAAAGCCGAACAAAGGACAGGTGCCAGGCTGGAAAACAGCCACACTCCTCAAAATACGGGGGAGGAAATGCCGTCCGCTGCCACTTAGCCTTCTTGACGGTTAATAGATCTTCAAGATTCATGCAACCCGAAATCATGTTGTAATCACAGAGGAAGTCATGGACACCTGAGAGGAGAAGGAGTAGGAAGGAGGGTGGTCCAGATCGTCCAGGATGGAAATTTAGATGAAAAATGGAGTGCAAGAAAAAAATTAATCTTTCAAAAGTAAAGTATTGGGGTTACAGATCGTCAAAAGAATAAGAAGGAGGAAGGCAGATTTCAACAGAGTTTATTTAAGATAAAAGATCCTACGAGATCAGCGCAACTTCCTCTTTGTGAATCAGGCTTAACTCACGAATAATATCTCTGCAATGATTCCGAGCTGAAACGACAAATTTACAGGAGTGATAGGAGAAGGAGAGTTTTTTCCATTTCCGATAGGACTGTTCTCTGTCGTGAAAGGCACGGAGAAAGGGGCCATTCGAGGCCAGGAAATTTTGGAGGAGAAAAAGATTTTAGTAAGAAGTTGGAATGAACGCTGCTCATTCTCGTTGGAGTCACGGATACCTATTTTTCAGCAGTCACCGAAACGCCAACGCTGGTTCAAAGCAGGAAGTTCATACCAAAGGATAGGTAGCCAAAGAAGCGACCGCCAAAATGCCCCAATTATCTGATTAAAAGTGGCAGAAAGTTACGTTAGGGCAATGGTAATAGGTGCTGGAGAGAAAGTATTAAAATAAAGAGTTACAAGAATTGGTGGTCAGAATTACCATAGTAGAAAGGAGCAATTTTGTGGCAATTGGTAGCGAGAGAAGAATTTGGGTGGAACCACAGTAAGGTGTTCAGAATTGTTAGGACGATCTGGTAATGTGGTGTAGGTTTCTTAATTCAACTGTTTCCCAGATCGTTTGAGAATACGAATGATTTAAGCTTCCTTCCAACCTGCATCTTATGAAAGAAGAGCCAACCACTCAGTCTGGTGGTACGTTTGAAAAGTCCCCTAGTAGGGACGTCAGCATTTATTGAAGAAATAAACTAGTATCGTCGAGAAATAGTTAAATATTTTTAAACAGGGCCTGAAATATGTTTATTAGGAGAGCCAAAGTAACAGTAACACAAAGATTACGTAAGTAAAGGAGGAAGATCTTAAACCATAGAATATGAATTTAGGAGATTGAAGACTTTCTTGAGACGTTGGGTTTCTGGAGTATTATTGTTAACATAGTCCACAGACTCCAGCATTTAGTCTGAAATTGTGAAAAAAAGTTGTAGTTAAGGAAGATATTAAGTTTACAAGAGAAAGAATCCCTGGGATAGTTTTTGGTCTCAGACAGAACTAAGAGGTTGGGAAGAGAGTTTAGAAAGGTGAAATATTCCCACAGATTCGAAATAAGGTTCCCCTAGCCGCGGGTAATTGGCAAAGGTTCAATACAGAGTCACGCAGTCCTTGGTCATTTTGTACATAATGCGCCACACACAAGCCATTCCTCATGCCACAGTTTATCTCCAACAATATTAGAATAAATTACTAATAGATTGCATTAAAAGGTTAAAATAATTTTTATTTAATAGTCTTATGTATATAATTATGATCTCAAGACAAATATTTATGTAAGGGAAGTATTTTAAAACATATAAAACCTTTGAAAGGTTAAAGACACTATGCACGTAATACTACTACTTTCACAAACATTTTCGAACACACACACCAGCACATCACAAAAAAATCTACATTATTTCACATTAAAACTTTTAAATAAAAGTAAAAAAGGCTAAAAGCGTATGTGACGTGAATATGTGTATTAAGTTGTTATGCATTAATAGTTAAACTTAAAAAGTTAAAAGGGTAAAACACTAAAAAACTTATCTTAAAATTCTAGTAGGTTGAAAGGTTACGTTATTTATGTGTCCACCTGAATCCTTTGCAACTTAGCTTAAATAAACTTTCAAGTCTATGAGAATTTACAACTAAAAAGTAAGACAAGAAAACCTCAGGCTATTAAAGTTGTAGTTTAAATAAATAGCTTTTAGTAATGAACAAGTTAAAATTGGTTAAACTAATATGAACCAAAAACACACAACGTCCACATAACCCATTATATATATATATATATATATATATATATATTATATATATATATATATAATTATATATATATATTATATTTATATATATTAATCACTTCTATATTATATAATATATATACATATGACAATTATATATATTATATATATAATATATATATATATATATATATATAATATATATATAATATTATATATTATATACTATAATATTATATATATATTATTATATATCATATATATTATATAATTTATATATTCATCTCTTTATAAATTAACATTTAGATATTTATTTTTGGTGAATATTGTAATTATTAAAACTTTCGAACAGACGTGGTAAATATAATACTATATTATATATATTATATATATATATATATATAATATATATTATTATTATATCTATATATAATATATATATATTTATTATATACCAGTGGCCGCAGACGGTGCTATCGTCAAGGTGAAGCAATTCGAAGCTATATATATATCTATATATATATATAATTAATAATATATATCTATATATATATATAATATATATTAATATATACTATATATATATTATATATATATCTATTTATATTATATAAATATATATATATATATATAAATAATATAAATAATATATTTTATAATATATATATATATATATATATTTTAATTATATATATATAATATATATATATATATATATATAATATATATATATTTATATATTATATATTATATATATATATATATATATATATTATATTAAGTAATACGGAAAATATGTAAGGAAAAATTGGGTACTGCGTCAAGCGGTAGCTCTTGCAGAGAAAAACATTTCCAAAAACTAATTTTTTACTTTTTTAATTATTTTTGATTCATAGCACCCCTCCCATCTGCCCTCTCTATTCCATATTTATTCCAAATTTATTTAAATTTATAGCATATAATTATTAAAAAAGCCATATATTTTCTTGATTTATTACTTTTCCTTAAGATTTCTTTCAATGTGCAATAGATAGAAAAATTTCAACAAAACTCAGGGTGGGGACGGTCAAGCAACAGAACGTTTGAGAAGGTATGTATCTAAGCTTCTATCGAGAGTTGAATTTAAATTAAACATTACGAAAATGTTTATTTTTTCTAAAGTAAAGTTTTAAAACTTTGAAAAAATGAAAGATGTTTTTAAAAATTTTCTTTGAAAATTTTCTGAAAATAAAACATTGTAAATGAGCCCGTGAATGCAAATAAGGAGATGGGATAAAGCCAAATTTTATGAATTTCATTTTAAAAAAAAAAAAATGGTAGTGAAAAATATTACGATTGTTTTTTTCAACATTTTTAAGAATTTTAAATTTTTTTTATGACATGACCATGAGTTACATTCTCTCTCTCTCTCTCGTCTCTCCCTCTCTCCCTCTCCTCTCTCTCTCTCTCTCTCTTCTCTCTTCCTCCCTCTCTCTCTCTCTCTCTCTCTCTTCCTCTTCTCCTCTTTTCTTTTCTTTTCTCTCTCTTCTCTCTTCTTCTCCTCCCCTCTCTCTCTCTCTTCTTCTCTCTCTCTCTTCTC
>JABUQX010107632.1:0-5000 GCA_015478945.1 Trachelipus rathkii
GATTATTTATTTATTAATAAATATATTTAGAATTTATTTATTTAATCAGATATGGTATTTATATAAATCTAAGTATATTTTAATGTAATAAATAATATAATTAAGTGTTATCATTAAATGTATATACATAATTTTCAAAAGTATCAGTATAATAGATATATTATTAAATATATGTATTTTAGTTAGTTACTTTCACATATATTAGAAACTAATTTTTTAATCAAGGATATTATTCATAAATTTAGTTTTATTTTATATATACTTTAAACGTGAATATACTATATTATGTGAAATAACCTGTTTTTAATAATAAATAAAAAATATTTTAAACTATTCTAACATTAGCTTATTATATTTATATTATAAATTTTTATTTATATATACATATTAATATATATAATTATTTTATATAAATATATTATATATTATAGATAACTATCTTAATATATAAAAGTTCAGTATATTTATTCCTATATATATATATATTATATATATATATATATATATATATATATATATATATATATATATATATATATATTATATATATATAATATATATATATATATATATATATATATATATACTATATATATATATATATATATATATATATAATATATTATATATATTATATATATTATTATATATATTATTTATATATATATATTATATATATAATATATATATTTTATATAAATATAATATATTATATATATATATATATATATAATATATATATATATATATATATATATATATATATATATATATATTATATATATATAAATTATATATATATATATATATATATTATATATATATATATATATATATATATATATATATATATATTATATATATATATATATATATATATATAAATATATATATATATATATATTATATATATATATATATAATTTCTTCGCTCATTTTTGAGGTAATTTCACCTTTCAAAGTTCGGCATAAGTGAGAAGCGCTCTTAAAATGCTACCCCCATTTAGATTAAAATATTTTATATCAAAATGTAGAAATCGTGTTAACATTATTTACAAGATTTTTTAAGAAATTTAAACTTTCTTAAATATTTACTTTTGTAAATAAATTTATTTAGGATTTTTTAATATATTTAAAAGTTTAATCTGTTATTACGGCCATGAGAAAAATCTTTCAAGACGTAAATATTTTAAACCTTCAACAAAATATCATCAGTGAATAATATAAGTTTAATGAATACTAATGCTCAGTGCACCTAAGTTAATGACTTTCTTCATAGTTTGAGGAAGATTCGGAATACTTATACCTATTTATTTATGAGGAGCTTCAAAGTTATAATCGCAATGTAGAGTTGAGAGAGAGAGAGAGAGAGAGAGAGAGAGAGAGAGAGAGAGAGAAGAGAGAGAGAGAGAGAGAGAAGAGAGAGAGAGAGAGGAGTTGAGAGAGAGAGAGAGAGAGAGAGAGAGAGAGAGAGAGAGAGAGAGAGAGAGAGAGAGAGAGAGAGAGAGAGAGAGAGAGAGAGAGAGAGAGAGAGAGAGGAGAGGAGAGAGAGAGAGAGAGAGAGAGAGAGAGAGAGAGAGAGAGCTACACAAGCATTTACACAGGGAGCATAATTTTCAATGTGTATTTGTAAATAAGCTTTCTGCACTCTTAAGTCTAAGTCGAGGAATATATATATATAATATATATATATTATATATATATAATATATTATATATAATAATATATATATATATTATATATATAAAGTATATATTATATATTATATATATATATATATATATATTATATATATAATATATATATATATATATATTAGTTGATGACATGACATGCGCATCCGCATCCGGCATTTTGCGGAACTATCGAACCTAAATTGAACATCCGCATCCGCATCGCAATCCGCATCCTCACTTAACGGCACATCTGCATTTTTTCCGCATCCTCTTTTGAAAAATGAGGATGTGCGGCATTGCTTTTTCTACATTGTAATTAAAGGTCATGTCTAAAAAATATTCTTTTTGGCATCTTACAATGGGAGTTTTAAGGAATACATTGTAATTTTTGAATTTCGAAATTTCTGGATATATATATATATATATATATATCTATATATATATTATATATATATATATATAGTATATATATATATATATATATAATATAATATATATATATATATATATATATATAATATATATAGTATATAATATATATACTATATATAACATAGGTGGGCGGTTATCGGCCTGATACCGTCATCGGGATAATGGGTCGGAGCAGCCGGTTTCGGGTTATCTGTTATCCGATAAAATCTTTTACCGATAATCGGTATCGCGATAATTTTTGTTCTAAACTACCGATAACTATATGGCGATAATTTATCGCGATAACGGTTTCGAGTTATCTGCTATCCGATAAAATCTTTTATCAATAATGGGGTATAGCCTATAGGCAAGCATATATTATATATATTATATATATATATATTATATTTATATATATATTAATATTATATATATATATATATATAATATATATAGTATATATATATAATAATATATATATATATATATATATATATATATATTCTGTATATTATCCGCCTTAGGAAATATGGGGAGACTTGCGTGGTGGCAGCTTGACATATCCAAAGATTTGACGGGTATGGCACGGTCACTGCTCTCCAAGCCCCTTCCTTTGGTTTCTCCTTCTGTTTGCTTACTTATTGTCTAGTTCTTCTCTCAGATCGCTCATTCGGCTGTTGTTGCGGGGCGACTTCTTGTTCTTTTTCTGTCATTGTGGTGTTCCTCAGGGTTCTGTCCCTTATCTCGCTCTTTATTTTACTTTCATTAATGATGCTTCTCACACTGCACATCTAACTCTATGCCACTCGTATCCGATGACGTCGACCCTTCGTTTTCATACTCATTTCAATTCTGCTCCTTCTTTTAACTTCTAGAATTGCTCTCGTCTAATCTTTCGATTTCTATCTCCGCAGATCTGTAGAATTTCCGGGTGGGGTCGTCTCAAGTCTCAGCCTTGTGAAAATTAATTCTTTAAAAACTCACACTCTACCAAATCTCCCTCTCTAAAACAACTTCCAACTTTCCTATCTCTTTCGACAGTTCATCTCGTCTCGTCCTGTTTGACATGTAACATCCTTGCCGTGTATGACATTAACAGAAAAATGTCTTGGAAAACTCACATACAACGGTTGCTAGGGCGGCCTCAAGAACTGGGATTCTGTTTAGACTGCGAGCTTTTTTTTTCTTCTTCTCAGTTACTTCAGCTATACAAGGGCTCAATGCCGCCCTTGTTATGGAGTACTGCTCTCATATCGGGGGGGGCTCTGGTTCACCCGGCTTTTGGACAGGTCGAGTCAAAGGCCAAAAACTTATAAACTGTCCTACTTTCCACTTCACTTAACCCTCTATCTTTGCGGCGCGATTTTGGGTGCTTTTCTCTTTTCTATAGGTATCGCAGCGGCAGATGTACTCGGGGAATTGTAACTCGCGTACACCACCTTTACGGCGCGCGTAGCAACAAGGGTGCTGTTGTCTGGCGGCATGAAGTTTTGTTGTGGATAAATCGGTAACCAGGCTAGTACGCCTGCGGTGCTGTCTTCTTTTGCTGCACCGTCTGTTCTGTGGAATTCTCTTCCCTCTCTGTGTTTCCTGCTGAATTTAAATCTCGCCTCCCTTAAAAAGCTTGCGTCTGGTGTGTCATCTGCGTATTTTGCATATAGTTGGTGAGCTCTGAGACTGTAACACCCTCCTTGAATTAGGGCTTCTGTCCGTGAGTGGTTGGTGAATCTATACAAAATATATATATATATATATATGTATTATATATATATATATATATATATATTATATATATATATATTGATATATATATATATTATATATATACTCCTATATATATATATATATATATATATATAATATATATATACATATATATATATATATATATATATTATTATATATAGTATAAATATATATATATATATATATATATATAATATATATATAATAATATATATATATATTAATATGACATTGTGGCAGAATAATGCTAGGGTATATAAACTAAATATTAAGAGGACGTGCGTTATTTCAATTCTTTATATCTTTTTACTTTTTAGCTAATGCAGAGTAATGCTTCCATTTTAAAACTGGTTAAATAATATTTCTTTTTCAATTATCAGGTTATGGCACCAGTCGTCGTTGCACCTGGATCAAATCCAGGGGAAGAAAACAGGGCTATCTGGGCGCCTGATCCCCACTCCATTGTACATAAGAAAAAAAAGCTGACATACTTGAAGACAAATGCCAATCACTCAGTTCTGCGACCCCTCTGGTCAATACCTCCTTGGATGTCATAAACAAGAGGATTTCTCCAGCACCTTGAAGTGAGGAGTACCTTCTGGCTACTGCATTCTACCAGTTTTTCTCCCGATATGAATGAGTTTTTTGAAGAAACATGGCCAAAAAGTCAAAGGTCAAGGCCCTGATAGAGAAGAAGGTGGAAGAGTTATTGCGGCGTACTCGAACTCGAGAACGCCAACAGTACCAGCAGCATCGATGGAAAGGACATGGAAGAAAAGGACTACTACTCAAGCATCTGTGATGCTGATGATTACACTGAACTAACTCAAGGTTAACGTCATCAAAGATCAATCAAGAGTAAAGCTGCTCTCATTGTAAATAAGTGGCTGCAGGCGAAATCGACAGACAGCCCGTGTCCAGACCTAGCTTTTAACAATGAGAAAGGTGCTCATTGATCTCTTTTTAAGGTACAATACTGCAATGCCGTCTAGCGCTGTGTGGAGCGAATGTTCTCCCTTGGCAAAGATATTTACAGAGCTAAGAAGAATTCTCTGTCAGATGAAAACTTTAAAATGCTCATGTTTATGAAGGGGAACATACAAATACTGCAGAAGGCCAGAACCTATTTATATTTTTATATTGATAAATTGAAATTAACTAATTCTT
>JABUQX010107632.1:17500-49090 GCA_015478945.1 Trachelipus rathkii
AACGGTAGCACTTTTAAGAATCGCTAAACCTCCCTTCCACAAAAAATTACTGCGTACGCCAGCGGACTAATCCCCACCACCCCCGCGGACTAACCCCCCCCCCCCCCCCAACGGACAACCTCCACATCGCCTAGCGAAATTAATATTGTCACAGAATTAAGAAACATTAATTCCAATCAGCTTACTTTCGTATGCCTCGATACAATGTATGGGTTTGATAGTGTTTAAATCAGAGAGAGAGAGAGAGAGAGAGAAGAGAGAGAGAGAGAGAGAGAGAGAGAGAGAGAGAGAGAGAGAGAGAGAGAGAGAGAGAGTTCATCAGTTCACTTTGTGAGAATTGAACTAAGAAATGATGAGAATGTGATATGAAAGCGGGTCTTTTGAACTCGAGCTCCTAACAGAGACGGGTCTCATGAGCTGTGATATGAAGACGGGTCTCATGAGCTGTGATATGAAGACGGGTCTCATGAGCTGTGATATGAAGACGGGTCTCATGAGCTCTACCTCCTCAAAAAAGGAGGTTTAAGGTCAGACAGTTCCAAGTAACAGTGTCCATATTAAAAGCGATAGTACAATAAAGTGAATGAAGTATTAATTAGTTCGCCAGATAGAGAGCTATTAGGGAGAGGTAGTGACAATAAGACGAAAAGACTTAAACCTCTCCGGAAGAGTCGTATCATCCTGAATATGCGATGCATGCTACATACAGGGAGGGACCAATTATTTTTCATATATAACGCAGCAGCATCAGCAATTGAGGTGGTGTGAAAAAGTTCTGTAGGCTTGTCATGCAGAATACACAACCTCATAGAAACGTTTTTAGATTGTACTTTGCTTAGAAGTTCAAAAGATTGTTTGACAATGTGATTCCTTCAAGAAAGATCACGAGTTAATTAAACATCAAAGAATATTAAGGACAGATGATGGTTTGAATTCCGTCTTCATATCTTTTTTACTGGTTTTATTTTTCGAGTTTCATTTTTAATGTTTTTCACTCTTTTTATAGTATTATAATATATATTATATATAATATATATATATATATATATATATATAATATATATATTATATAATTATATAATATATATATATATAATATATATATATATATATATATAATATATATATTTAATTATAGTTAATTATTATTATTATTATTATACATTCACTTTTTGTCCCGCCTTGAACGGGGTAGTGGTGGTACAGCCTTCCTCATTCACACCCCCTCTCATCTCGCCCTCACCACCTCCTCCACCCCACTCTATCCCATCGCCAACACCCTACCCTCTTCCTCCCCCATTCCTCCCTCCTCCAGCATCTCCTTTATTCCATCCATCCACCTCCTTCTTGGTCTCCCTTCCTCTCCTTCCTATCCCCTCCGCCTCCCAAACCCTTCTAACCACTCTCTGTTCCTCCATTCTCACTAAATGCCCATACCCCATCTTAACAATCCCTTCTCCGCTCTTCCCACCCACCCCAACCCATTCCTCCATCACATCTCTCCCTCACCACCCTAGTCCTAATCCTCTCCCTTCTAACTGACCGCCACAAACCGCTTCAACCCTTCATCACTCAAATACTTCCAACTTCTTCCTGGACCAGGCATTCAACCCCCACGTTTCCCACCCGTACAATACCGCTGGTACACAGATTTTCTCAAACATACTTATGACTTTCTGTGATAGATCCCCCCCTCTCCATATTTCTCTCAGACCACTCAAAGCTCTCATTCCTTCTCTTAACTCTATGCTCTATCTCCTCCTTCATCCCTCCCCCTTACGCGCAACTCCTCCCTAAATATCTTAAAAACCTTTAACCTTCTTTCCAATACTACCCCCCTACTCTAACCTCTAACCCCTCCTCCTCACTTTCCTACTCCTCAAACACTAACATTTACTCTTACCTGGATTTATTTTAAGCCCCTTTTTGTCCACACATTCTCTCAAACTCCCCCACCAAATACCTCAGCCCTTCCGCGCTGCTTTCGCCAGCTAGGGATATCATCCGCAACAGTATCATGTTTCACTTCCTTCTATCATTCCCTTCATCATTCCACCCCCTCCCCTCCCTCACC
This sequence comes from Trachelipus rathkii, assembly GCA_015478945.1. Lineage (NCBI taxonomy): Eukaryota > Metazoa > Arthropoda > Malacostraca > Isopoda > Trachelipodidae > Trachelipus > Trachelipus rathkii. The sequence goes on from JABUQX010107632.1 coordinate 19,575, forward strand.
ATTCCTCTGCAAACACTCTCCATAGAACAGATTGAATAGCCACGGCGACATTACACACCCTGCCTCATCCACTCCCATCCCAAACATTAAACCTCCCGCTCCTATACACCTACACACAATTCTACTATTCTATAAAAGCTAATACTTTCCTAAATCTACCACCCCATTTTCCTCCAACACCCCCCATAATTCACCCCTATTCACTATCATATGCTTTCTCTAAATCTAATAAACACCCATACACTTTCCCTTTCCTCTCCTCTTTATTATCTCCACAAGCATCTTTAATGTAAACACTTGAGTCCACACACCCTCTTCCCTCCCTAAACTCCTCCTTGTTCTTCCCCAATTCTCCCCTCCGTTAAACTCTTACACTCTCTCAATTCAGTATTCTTCCGTACACTTTCCTACCACACTTAAAAGACATATACCTCTGATAATTTCACATTCCATCCCTATCCCTTTCCCTTAACTACAGAGGACCAAACGAACCCATCCTAATCCTGTGGGTACCTCCACTTCCCCAACATATGTATACAATCTATACAGCCCATTCCTTCCACCCCTCTACTCTCCCTTCTGCTCAATTTCCTTTCACACGTCATCCAGACCTGCGGACTTCACTTTTTTTCCTTTATTCAAGGAGCCCTTAAATAGATCTCCTACCATTTGTATCTCATCCTCCCCCTCCCTCCCACTACATTCCCATCCTCACCTCTTGCACTTCTTCCTCCCCTACCCCACCCCCTTCATTCAATAGTCCCCTAAATACTCTCCCCACCTCTTCCTCACCCTAACCTCTCCTCCTATCCACTCCACCCATCTCCTCCCTTAATCCTCTCCCCCAACCCTCCTTCTTCTTCCTTTTTTTTTATTAACTTCTTTCCAAAACATCTTACTCCCGATTCAAAACTTTTCCGTCACTCTTCTACACCATTCCCCTTTTGCTCTTCTCTTGCCTCTACCACCGCTTCTCCTTTGCTTCCACTCTAATCCTTCTATATTCCTCCCAACTATCTTCTCTCCCACTTCCCAACCATTTCACATAGCCTCCTTTTCCCTTTTCACCACCTCCTTCACCCCCTCACTCCACCATTCACTCCCTTTCCTTCTGCTGCACCCAACCTTTTTACTCCACATACCCTGCTAGCCTCTTCACATATTGCTCTCTAAATCTCTTCACCTCCCCCTCCACCTCCCCAATTCCCGTCCTTCTCACCGTTACTCCACCTGTCCTCCATACCTCTCCCAAACTCCCTCTTACACCCTATCTCCTCCCCTTTCCAAATTTTCCACCTTTTAACTTCCACTCTCCTCTTTTCTCCCCTCTCCCTAACCATCACCTCTCCTCCCACCCTTATCCTAGCAACAACCAAATAGTGATCCGATATCCCCCCCCCGCCCCTTCTAAATAACATGTTACATCTAAATAATCTATCCTCTATCCTTCCCCATTTCACACACATAACTAGTAACGGCCTCCCCCCGTAAATCTCACTCTTCACGCAATGTATACTATTGGATTCTCACTTTTTAAAACCCGTATTCCCCCCTACATTCTTCTTCGACACACAACTCTATCAGACTTTTTCTTTCAAATAATATCTCCCCTACCCCACAAGGTCCTATTATTCTTCCCACCGCCCTCCCTTCCCACTCCTGCATTCAAATCTCCCAATAGCAAAATTTTTTCATTTACCCAAACAAAACTATTCCCCAACACTTCCATCCAGCTCTCCAAAAATCTTTATCTCTCATCGCCTCCCCTCGCCTCCATTCAACTGGTGGCGTAAGCACAACAAAAAACCCATTCCCCCCCGAATTTCACTTTTAACCCAATATATCTAGAATCACCCTGAGTTAACTACCAGTTCACAGTGCCATATCCCACATCTCTTTCCCTCATAAGCTATTCCCACCCCTTTCCCTCGATCGCCTCACCTCTTCGTCTCACCCCCGAAATCATACCCTTGTAAATTCTCCAAAATTCAATCTCCCATCTTTCTTTCAACCTTCGTTCTGGTTACCTAGCACATTCCACTTTTTCCTCAAAACATGCATACCCTACTTCCTCCCTCTTCAAATCCTCGTTTACCCTCCTCACATTCATACACCCACCTCGCCACTCTCTCCTCCCCCATCCTTTCCCTATTCTATAGATAAATCAATCAGGCGTAAGCTTTATGGGAACCCCACCTTGGTAATTCCACAACACCAAGGGCTTACCACCCGTCCCCGCTCACCAAACCCACAATACCAACAACATACGTTAAAAAAAAAGAAAAAAAAAAAAAAACAAATAAAAAAAAAAAAAAAATATAAGCCCACCCTAATACAACAACAATAAAAAAGGGTTAAAATGATAAATATATATATACTATATACAATATAAATATATAAATATAAAAAATATAACAAAGTATAAAAATATAAAAGGTACCCTGCACTCCCGCCTCATTTACATATATACCTCCCGCTAAAAACTTTTATTTATTTACTAAAAACTCTGTTTAATTATTTAACATACACACGCTTCAGTATCATCATATATATATATATTTAGGTTACTAATCAATGTTTGGGACGTTTGAGGGTAATTTTCTGGAGTCCTTTTCAATTTGTCAGTATGATAAATTCTTATTGTAGATAGGATAAGTTTACAAATGTTACAATCTTCTCAAATATACATAACCTTTATTTACTTACTAAAAACTCTGTTTAATTACTTAAAACACGCACACACAGTATCACAATATATTTAGGTTACACAATATATTTAGGTTACTATCAATGTTTGACGTTTGAGGTAATTTTCTGGAAGTCCTTTTCAATTTGTCAGTATGATAAATTCCTATTGTAGATAGGATAAATTTACAAATGTTACAATCTTCTTAAATATACGTGTGGAGACCAATTTACAATCATAGAAATATGGATGAGACTTGCAAAATTGATACGAGTGAGAGTCTTAAATATTTGATATTTGATATACGTGAGCTTTACAACGGAGAGAGAGAGAGAGATTTTTCATGAATAAAAATACATGGAGTTTCTATAGATTTCTTCTTTATACGTGCAAACACGAGAAATAAATATATTTACATAAAAATATTCTTCTCAGATCATAGATAGTTTATAGATATTTTCATCACGACAAGTAAAATATGCTGGAAATATCACATTTGTGTACACTTTATTCTGCGTTACACTGATCTAAAGGGTCGATAATATCACTACTTCTGTGAGGAATAGCTAATGGAGAATTGAGACAAATCTTTCCAATCAAATTTGCCCTAGATTAACTATAATACAAGGTTCAATCAATTAAATGGATTCATACAATGTCACAGAGATACCGTATTATTAGGGAAATAAATAGTTACATTAGCATATAGGAAATAAGCACTTGTGATTAAGATAATATATATATATAAGAGGATATATATATATATATATATGTATAATATACTATCTATATATATATATTAATATATATAGTATATTATATATTATAATATAATAATATTAAGTATATATATATATAATAGTAAATATATATATATATAATATATATAATAAAGTAATAATATAGTATATAATATATATATATAGATAGGCTTATATGTAATCCATTGTAACAGCAAAATAATTATTTTTTCAATCAGAATATCTCAAAAAACTACAATAGCTACAGGGAAAAGGAATACAATTGCTGGAATGCTGGTCCAATTTAATGCGGGATCATGTAAAAAAAAAAAAAAAAAAAAAAAAAAAAAAAAAAAAAAAAAAAAAAAAAAAAAACATATCTCAGAAGAACTACAATAGCTACAAACGAAACACTGAAATACCATTTTTGGGAATCCTTGGTAAAATTTTAGTTAGGAAAACGTAACAAAAAATAATAATAATAAATAAAATAATATTGGGCTTTTTTTTTTTATGAGGGATCAGGGGGACATCACTATATGTATATATATAAATATCATATATATAGTATGAAATTATATAAGGAAATATTAATATTGATATATATATAATATTATATATATAAAGTATATAAAAGTATATAATCATAGTAATATATTATAATTGTAAAGGTATTACACGGGCAATTAGGGGGCTCGAGCCGACGGGGAACAACACGGGGGGACGTTTTCCCATACCCGCGCGTAGGGAGGCGAGGAACCCCGCGACAACCAAATACCAAAGAGAGGGGGTTCCAGAAGACCCTACCCGGAGGGGGGAATTAGTCCTACTCCCGTAGTTCCCCGGAAGCCGAGAGGACCCCGACTCCTGCCCACACGCCGTAAAAGGTTGCTTAGTAAAAAAAAAAAAAAAGCAAATTAAATAGAGTTCTAATTTATTTTAACAAGTAACCAATAAAAAGGTCTCTAAATAGGACTTCTAATCATATATTACTATAATTATTAACAATCATTTTTTTTATTTTTTTATTTTTTTTAACAATTTTCATCATACATTTTTTTTTACCAGGGATTCCAAAAATGTATGCCTTTTCGCTGTAGCTATTGTAGTTTTCGAGATTTTTTTTTTTTTTTTTTTTTTTTTTTTTACATATCCGATCAAAATCAACAGCATATCCAGCCAATGTATTCCTTTTTCCCTGTGGCTACTGTAGTTTTGAAGATATGAGAATTGGAAATTGAGAAATTTTTGGCTGTTAATGAATACATCTTCCCATATTTAATATATCTTATATATTATATATAATATATATATATATTATATATATATATATATAGTAATATAATAATTATATATATATATATATTATATATAATAATATATATATATATACTATCTATTATATATATATAATAAAATATTATATCTAATATATATATATATATATACATATATTATCTATATATATAGTATATATATATATATATATATTATAGTATATATTATATATATATATTATATATATATATTATTATATATGAGTATATATATATAAATATATATATATATATATGATATATATATATAATTATATATAGTATAGTATATATATTATATATATATATATATATTATTTATTATATTGAATTTCCATCCCCAGATAGGGCTTTCGCATTTTTAAGTTGACCAGCACTTCCTTCTGACCACATAGAAACTCTTGATCCTAGAGCACTCTAGGAAACTATTTCTCGGCGCAATGGTTTCCGATGCTAGTCTTTGAGTTATAAACTCAGGTAGGGTTTCACCCTTCAGTGGAACTAGCATCTTTCTTCCATTTGGCTGTCAAAATTGATCTTTCCCAAAGCTCTCCTAAGATCGTGTTTCCTAGGCGCATACAGTTTCCGGTGTTTGGTCCAGGAGTTCTACAAGCAGGAAAGTGCCGGGCCTATGGGGTATAAATAAATTTAGGGTATAATATATATATATATTATATAATATTATATATTATTAAATATTTATATATAATATATATATATATATAGTATTATATAATATATATATAATATATTATATTTATTATATATATATAATTATATATAAAAGTGTTTTAATAATATATATATTATCTATTGCTCTTTTCAATTAATTTCTTAATTATATTTTAGTTATAAATTATTATTTCGATCCTTACTTATTATTAGTAATTATTGAGTATATTATTACCTATTATTTTTATTATTAATATTATTATATGTGAAATGAAAGCCTTCCCTGCCCTTAGGATAAGACCCACGGGAAGGAGGTCCTCTCCTTCAATATGATATCAATGGTAAGCGGGCAATGACTGCGAACTGATCTTGGCCATAATGTATTTAAGATCTCAATTTGGTATATTAATTTACAAAATCCAAATTTAGTTTTGCTTCAAATTAAAAGTGAAATGACTTTGCTTTGTCAAATTTGTCACTTCCTCATTTATGTTTCAGATAAGTTGTGATATTTTCTAAATGGTTTTAAATATGTGAAAAGAAATCAATTGCTGAAAAATTGTTGCTACTCCCCTCAAATAAATTTTATCACAAATATAAAACTATTTGCCTTCTTTTTAAAATTAAACCTATCCAATCTAGCCTTGTAAAGATTGATTGTTGAAGATAGTCTAGGGCCAGGGGTTTATTAATTCCTAAAGGCCTTCTCATGTTTGGAGTTTTGACAAGGCTACCTTAGACTTTAGTTAGAAGTTCTTATCCAGCCTTCCAAGTATCTCCCAGTTTTCTTCTCTGTTGTTCTTCGGTTTCTTCTCTTTTTTTCCTTCTATTTTTAATTTCGTTCTAACTTCCACAAACATTAGATTATATAATATATTATAGTCTTATAATACAGTATATAGCACACGGCTTACTGTAAGTGTTGCCTAATTAAATAATTCTAAGCTACAAAGCTGTAGTGTAGAGGTCAATATATCGAAATGATATACGTATATATATTATGTACTTATCAGGTAAGATATAATATGAGTATATATAGTGGTATGAAATAATATATATACGTAATGTATATATATAATAATAATATATAATATATATATATATATATATTATATATATTATATAATATAGTATAATATATTTATATATATATATTATATATGACAGTATATATATATTATATATAATATATACCTATATGATTATTGATTTATATATAATATATATATTACTCCATACTTTCTTTAATAACCATAAATGAAATTTTAAATTTAAATTATTAAAATAGAAAATTCGCTATATACTAATAATAATGATTTATTTAAATAAATGCAAAATTTAAAAACTGAATCTCTGTGATTGGACCAGACATATATATAATATATATTTATATATATAAAATAATAGTATAATTAGATATATTATTAATTAATAAGAATAAGTAAGTAGTATATTGATATATATATATATAATATATAGTAAGTAATATATAGTACAAGACAGTATTAGTATAATATATATATATATAATAGTGGTCAGCGATTGGGTTTCAATATTGAGGGGCAAGAATTCACCATTATACAGGATAGGAGGTAAAGGGGAAAGTGTCAAACTAACTGTACCCGAATAAAAAATGCCATATAATATTTGTTATAAATATAATGAAATGCAAAATTTTTTGAATGATTTACATAATATTACAAATTCAATTGTTGAATATTTGTCTTTAGTTACGGCAACTGTGTGTGTTAAAATGCCTAATTTGTCTTAAAATAGCTATAAAACCTATGTTGGAAAAATTATCAGTAAATTAAAAAAGATAATTGTATTTCTACCATTGTGTACCCGCAATAGAACGTAATTAAAGAAAAATCTTTTTTAAATTTGTTAAAAATGGAATATCACAAAGTAAAGATAAATAAATCGGATCTTGTTAATTTATGTAGTGTAAAATATATTATAGTGTAATTGAGAATTTCCAACCTTGAACAATATATATATATATATATATATATATTATATATATATATTATAATATATAATATTATATCATATATATATGATATTATTAGTAATATATATATATAGTATATTATATAATATATAAAGTATATATTATATATATATATATATATATAATATAATATAAGTATATTATATATATATATTAAGATTTATATATAAATATAGTAGGTATGCTTGATTAGTTTGTTTAGTTAAAGGTTACAGGTTAGATTAGCATAGGATTTTAGAATAGATACATTAGTACTTGTTTTTTTTTAAAATATTTTTTATAGGTGTGAAATTTTCTTTTATTAAAATAGTGTTATTTTGACTTTTATTAAAATGTAAAGTGTTCGGATCCACACAATCAATATGGATAAACTAATTCACACATAATTGACAAGATCCATAAAATATCAAATACCTTTCTTTCATTAAATAATTGGATTTGAAAAAAAATGATAGCGACAACAAAAATGAAATATACTTTATTATATATATATACATGGGCGTCGTCAAGGGGGGGCAGCTGCCCCCATAAGCCCTATCGCTGCCCGACTAGATATAATATCGTATATATATCTAGTAGTATATATATATATAATAGTAAATAGTATAATATATATATATATATATATATATATATATAGGCAAATATGACTAATCGTCCTGACCATCGATATTTCGTGAATTTATCGATATAATGTTCACGAATCGACCCTATTTGGGGAGGGAAAAATAACTAGTGTTGTGCAATGGCCGTATTATCCGTTTGGGGCATTATTTACCCTTTCAAATTAAATTATATATAGTAAATAAAACGTCATTAAATTTCTTTAACTAGTCTGACGATGAGGTGTCCCATGAATTTTTTGTTCCATATTTTAAAACATTTATTTCAACCTTTGGTGAAAATGATTTTAAGTTTTAGAACTCATTGTATACACAATGGTTTCGAAAAGTTGAGACTAAGTGTTGAAAAAATTAAAATTACGAAGATGATTTTTCTAATTTGTTTCATAGTAGATAAAAAAGTTTTTTGTGGAAAGTGTAAGAGAGAATTGAAATTACGAAAATAGGAGGAAAGCTTTATGTTTTATAGGTATAATAGTAACAAGCATTGGGCTCCAAAGTATATACCTGTATTTCGGCTAACCATTATTAATTAACACCTGGATTTATCGAAAATGTTTTCTCAGATTACAGGTTAACAACTACTGTCAGTTTTGATTTTACTTTAAATATGGATTATACGACTATTTGTTTTCGATCACAATTGTACAGTGGTCACTTTTGACGTTTTTTTTTAATTAACTGATTCTAGTGCTTCATTTTGAGGTTTCAACATTTAACGAAACATCGAATGGGTTTGGCCTAGGTTGTGGAACTGGTTTTGGCGTTTTGCTTTTAGACTTTTTCCGGTAAGCTATATAGTATCTATTATATGATAGCGTAATATAGATCGGATTAGTTATATATATAGGTATTTTGCACGTATAATATTAATAATATATAGATATATAGTATTAGTTATATTATAATAATTATAAGTATATATATAGTATAGATATATGATATATGAGTATATACTGAGTAAGAATTACGTAATGCATTTTAGCTTTTACGGCACAGGTGAGTCACGGAGCCCCTAAAATGGCGTATTAACCGCTTTTTAGGGGCTCGAGCCGCTGGGGTTAGCGGGTAAGAGGGGACCGTTCTCAATACCCGAGGGGATGGTCGGGAAGGAAACCCCGCGACATGACAACCAAAGTACCAAAGAAGGCGGGGGTATTACGCGGAGCCAATGCCCGGAAGGGCCGTGTGACTCACCGTGCGTGCGGGCCCGTAGTTCCCCCAAACCTAGGAGTAAGCCTCGAGAGACCCCCGATTTCTCTGACGATCGGACCCGTGGTTAGAGTTATTCTAGTTGGATAATAACCAAAAACAAATGAAGTCCCAAAAATGATAGTTACGGTTGGGGATATTTATTTCAGCAGACAACGTATACGTTCACTCTACACTCTTACAAATCTCAAATAACCGATTTGACGTTGTGATTTACTATATATCAGTAAGAGAGAGCCTATATATAAATTATTTATAGGTAAATAGATCGGTAAACTTTTCGTATTGGTACCGAGGAAGGTAGCAATCGAATTTGGGATAAAGTTTTTCTTTTAGGCAGTGCCGGAAAACTTTAGTACTCTGATGTGTAAAGATATAGTATATAATATATGAGACGTATATGGAGTTATGCCGTGAGTATATCCAAGAGGGGATATCCAATAATCGTATCTATCGATATTTAATCGATATAATCGCATATCAAAGGTACAGGGAGCCGAGAGAGAGTACACATATAAATATATGAGCTCCATGAGGCCTATTATAGGATATATAGAGAGGATTAATAGGAGTGAGAAACGAGTCACATCAATAATATATATATAATTATAGTGCAGAGCTTTAGTAGTTCTTATATTAGTGTAGTAGAATCAAGTACTATATATAAGTAGTATATACTGAAAATAACGAGAGAACCTATACACACTCACTATATACCTAGGGGCATTCTTTAAGTTGGTTTGTGTTAGATATTACCAAAGTTGTCAGCTTAAATACATATATATAGTATATATATAATCATATATATATTATATATATATATCATATTATATATATTATAATATTTATATATATCATATAATATATATATATATCCTATTATAATTATATATTATATATATAGAGTATATGATATAATCATATATATATATTATAATATATATATATAGTATCAATTAATAATAATATATATTATATATATATAGTATTAATATATATATATATATCACTATATGGATAGAGCTTATCTATATTATATATTATGTTTATATATATATATATTATATATATATATATATATATATATATAACTATATAATATATATATATTATATATTATATATATTATATATATATATATATATATATTATATTATAGTATAATATATATATATATATATATATATATATATATATATATATATATATATATATTTTTTATATATATATATATATTTTATATATATTTATATTTTTTACATATATATATTATATATTATAAATATATATAGTATTATATATATATATATATATATTATATATACTATATATAGTATCATGTAATATATATATATATTACTAATATATATATATATTTTTAATATATATATTATTAAAGAAATTATTTTAAAATATCCAAGATATTATTATAACAATTTATAATAGCTTACGTTGTATAACATTGTAATTCAGCATTAGTGAAAATTTAATATTAAATAGTTTACTAAAAATTTGTGATTACATATATAAATGAAATAATTTTCAGAACAAATGAAAACAAAATAAATGCAAATTTATTTAAAATTTTAAGAATATTTTTAAAAATATAAGAATATATGTATTCAAAGTCTTAATATTTGGTAGTATTCAAGTTGAGGATGTTTGAACAAACTTGATTTGAATTGCCTTCTTGGCAAAATTTTATGGTGTCATAACCAAACTTTATATATAGTGAATATGGGGCCAGGCCTTTGAAGTACTCAAGTAATTATGGGATGAGAATAGGTGCTTTAAAAACAACGCCTTGAAGCGTTCTTTTTGAAGACGTTGATGAGTGATTAGAGCATCCGGTTATTGTTAACAATGCGACGCGGTGTCCATGTTCAGAATCCCGCGATGGAGAGTAATATATATATATATATATATATATATATTATATATATATATATATATTATATTATATAAATATATATAATATATTATAATATAATATAATACGTGGATGGCTAGTATTAGAGCATCGGTTATTGTTTAACCTGAGAGCGGTGTTCAATGTTTGAAATACCACTGATGAGAGGTATATATATATATATTATATTATATAATATATTATATTAAATATTATATACTATATATATATATTATATATATATATAATATATATAATAGGTTATAATATAGTAGTATGATGATTGATTATCAGCATGTATTTATTCATTATAATAAGGATACTATTATATGGTCACCGGGGCTTTATATATATATAGGGCGAGCTAATAAGACGATAGGACTACTTATAGGCGCGAATATATATATATATATATAATATATATATATAGCTATAGATACCATAAGAGTAAAATAGAGGTGTCATTTAGCTAAACTGTGAGTATACCTAGATACCGTATTTATAAGCTCATTATATATAATATATAGCTTATTGGTAGTTATATACTATGGAGTTTTGTTTAGACTGCGGGAGAGACTTTTTTTTTTTTTTATTTTTCTCTTCTCAGTTAACTTGTTTGGGACTCAAGCTATAACAACCGAGGGCGCAAAATCATCTCGCGCCTTCGTATGCTGAGACTGCTCTGCCCTCCTCATACCCTGGGGGTCGCCAAGTCTGGTTTACAAGCCGGCTCCGGCTTGTATGCGAAAGAAAGAAGTGCCCGAGTCCAAACGGCCCAAAAGAGAATAGTTGCTTATAAGACTGATTCGTCGTATTTACCAGTTTCCATCTTGACCCTCTATCTTTGCGGCGCCCCGATGTTGGTGCTCTTTTTAAACAGATATCCATACAGAGCGGGTAGATAAGAGAAATCTCTTTCTAATTCGAAAGTCACGGCTTATACAGTCCTGGGAGACGGCTAAGACTCGTCTGGAAGAAAGAGAGGGAGACATTATATCACTCGAAAGAGACGCTCCAACTTATGCGGGTGGTGGGGGCTGCCTGGCGGGGCCGGGGGGGCAGTCAGTCGGGTCGCTCCTCGGTTAGAACCTAAGGGTGCGATCTTAGCACATGAGTTTTGTGTTGAATGTAGACAACATACCCCAGGCTAGTTGCGCGCGCGGTGCTTTTCCATCCCTTTCCTACCTGCACATCTGTTCTGAGATAGGAATTCTCTTTTATACCATCTTCCGTGTTTCCTGCTAGAATATTAAATACATTATCTGCTGAATTTAATCTCCCACACTTCAAAGCCTGCGTATGTGCATCATCTGCGTAATTTGCATTAGTTGTGTGACTTTCTGAGAGCGAATTTGAACTAATAACACCCTCATACAGTGAAACATAGGGCTCGCTGCCCGAGTGAGAGAGGTGAGTGACAACTGTAAAAAAAAAAAAAAAAAAAAAAAATATATAATAATATATATATATCTATAACATATATATACATATATATATATAATATATATATATATATTGATAATATTATATATTTAATATAAATAAATATATATATAATATATATATATATATAATAATAATATTATAAGTAATAATAATATAGTATAATATAATATATAAAATATATATATATATATATATATCACTATATAAAGTAAATAATATAATTAATATATATTAATATAACATATAAAATAATATAATATTAAATAATATATATAATGTAATTATATATATATATTATATTATACCATCAGTTAATAAGTAATTAGATATATATATATATATATATTAATATGTATTATATTATATATAATAAATATAGATATAGTATTTATTAATATCACATAAGGTCATAATCCAGCATCTTATTAAACCCTAAAGAAAATTTTATGAAGGTGAAAATTTAAACAAGAGAATGATGACTAATATCCCGTTTTCACATTTTTTGGATCTTTATACCTATATAAAAAAACAACAACAATTTAATATGTATTTTTGAACATTTCATCCATTAGTCAAATACATTTCTATAATACATATTATGTATATATATATATATATATATATATATTATTATATATTAATATCTATATATATAGTATATATATATTAATTAGTATATATAATATAATATTAATATATTAATATATTATTTATGTTTATATATTAATATTATAATATTTAGTTATATTATATACTATATATATAATATATATATATGAATATATATATAGTAATATATATAATATATATATTATATTTTATATAGTTATAATATAATATACTAATTATATATATATATATATATATATAATATATATAATTATTAATAGTTATTATATATTAATATATATTAATATATATCTATATAATAATATATATTAATATGATTATTAATAGAAGTATATATTATATATATATATATACTATATATATAATTATATATCATATATAATATATATTACCAAAAATTCTAAATAGCTAAAAATAACTATTAAGTATATGAATATAGTTAAAGCGCCCGACAAAGCCAGATACTCACTATGTGGTGGAGATCACTTGGTACAAAAAAATCAATTTAGTAACCCGACGGAGGGATACTCACCTGTAAAAAATAAACAGAAATAAAATCTCAAAAAAGCTACAATGGACTACAAGGCTGAAAAGGAATACATATTCGGGAGTCGATCTTTGGTAAAATTTTTGGTTAGGAAACCCATGTTAAAATTAATAATAAAATTAAAGAAAACTGAATCCAATAAATTGCACCGGGTCACTTTTATTTATTTGTAGGGGGGTATATGGAGTTCGAGCGGCTCGATGAGGTATAGAACATATTAAAGATATTAATATATAAATATTATCTATATAATTATAGTTTAATTTATTTTAAGTAAAGGTTTAATTCAATATTTCAGGCAAATGTTAGGGGAGCTCAGCATGCACTAAACGGGGATAATACTACAGGTAGGTGGAGTACGTTTTCCCTACCTACAACTCCAAGGTAGGGGGCAGGGGAGCGGGAGGAAACAACCAATTGCGCGCGACACCGGCCTCGCACAGTTCCTTAAATATTTAAATGTTTTTCTTTATTCGGCTGTCTACAAATTTTCAAATTTCAGTTTCATTAATTTTATAACCATAAAAAACCTTTAAGGAATAGTACACTCTCTTTGTCGTTAAGTTTTTTGGGAGGCATATGCGCAGGAGCCGCTCCTGCATACCAGAGTACAGTTATGCAGAGGAGAAAAGCGATTTAAGAAGCTCCTGAAACAAACTCAATTAGTGAACTGCGATGGAGATTTAAATCTTCAATGGTAGATCTAGTGTCCGTAGGAAAGCGAGAAGATATCTAAGCTACTCAGGTGTAAAGGGATTAGGCTAGATGTACGGGTGACGATCTTGAAAATTATTAATATGAATAGAGCGAGGAAATATTACCCAGATTAAGAGCGATGATGGTCCCATGCGCATCCAACAAGGGTGGTGGATCAATAGGAATTTTCTCGTGATCCGGCAGGATAGACCAAAGCATTAGCAGGACCTTCCTTGCCATGGAAAATCGTGAACAAGATTTGCTAGCTATTCGTTAACGAAACAAAAAAAAAAAAATGAACCATCGAAGTTTTTTCCAGCTTTTCAGAAAATCGCCAAATTCAAACAAACCAATATAACTTTCTCCTTTTGATGATATTGTTTAGAACGGATAAAACTAAATTATTTTCTTAGAACACGACTTTTCACGGTAATTTTTTTATATATTCAGTATTGGCAGATGGCACTCATAGTTTGACACCCAATTGGCACTAGAAAGTAAATGGTTAGAGACACAAAAACCGCTCTAATTCAAGTTTTAGAAATCTCCCAATAATGTCTTTCTATTTTTACTTTACGTGGGTAGGATGAAAATTAATGAATTACAACCAAATTTCATTTTCTCAAAGATTTAAAAATTTCCTTCTGAAATCAAGAAACCTTCCCTTAAGGCAAATATTAGTCCATTGTAATATGAGAAAATAATGATTTTTTATGATGTTTGTAATGCTTTATCTCTTAATTAACTCAAGACTTGATATTGAATAAATATTGATAATGATATTGAAATAATATTGATATTGATAAATGAATACTTGTAGTAGAGTACCCTAAAGTGTGTAAATTTTTAGACTATATATTTCCACCAAGATAATTTTTGTATATTTTACCATAAAGTCATTATTGAATACCATGAAGAAAAAATTTATGCCAGTCTCAACGCTAATTTTTCTTAAATTAAACCATTGTTATAGCTGTAACTTTCCACAAAATTGAAACTCTAGATAAATTTCCTTCTCTCCTAAAAATCACCCCAAAAATAATATCTTCAGCGAATTTGATACTAAATTTTGACATATAAATTTATGTTGAAGGAATATTTTTAGAAACAAAGTTTAATTACAATAAAGTTGAAGTTAATCCATATAAATGCCAAAAAATGACCTACCCAGAGGCACAAAAATGACCACCCAGTTGAAACCAATTTGAATAATTTTTTTCCACTTTTTGTTCTTTTGAACTTTCAGCATATTAAGATTAAAATTATGTAAAATATAAATCTCAGAATTTTGAAGATGGTTGAGCAACCATCATTAGACCACTTCATTTGAATTGACCCTTTCTTTAAACATTTCCAAATTGTTTACACGAATTGCAATTTTCCCTAATTTGTTCTGGTCTCTTTAA
This sequence comes from Trachelipus rathkii, assembly GCA_015478945.1. Classification (NCBI taxonomy): domain Eukaryota; kingdom Metazoa; phylum Arthropoda; class Malacostraca; order Isopoda; family Trachelipodidae; genus Trachelipus; species Trachelipus rathkii. Next base: position 35,472 of record JABUQX010107632.1, read on the forward strand.
TCAATTAAAATTATTATTATTATTATTATTATTATTATTATTATTATTATTATTATTGTATTATTATTATTATTATTAATTATTATTATTATTATTATTATTATTATTATTATTATTATTATTATTATTATTATTATTATTATTATTAGTAGTAGTAGTAGTAGTAGTAGTAGTAGTAGTAGTAGTAGTAGTATGATTATTATTATTATTATTATTATTATTATTATTATTATTATTATTATTATTATTATTATTATTATTATTATTATTATTATTATTATTATTATTATTTATTTTTATTATTTTTTTCAAGATCAAAGTGGTGACATGAGGGACGACGCCTGATTGTCTCACCGGACTACGATCCCAAATCATTTTGGATTCATTGAATTGGTTCTCAGAAACTTGAGACAGGCAGATTGTTTCTAAAATTTTTTTAAGAGAAATTAAAGCCAGGTAAAGTATTTTAAAATTTAAAATTGCTTAGGACGATCTTTATATAAGCATTATGAAAAATAGTGGTCTGATAAGTGATAACAGCTCTGAAAACATATACGCGCGACCTTTCTTTATTATCCTAATCTAAGCAACATAATTCCTGCACAAACATTAAGTTTATTTTATTTAAACATATAATTTTCTGACAATTTAATTTATTAAAATATTAATAATACCGAATATTATATTAAAAAAAACATGCGGGTGTAAGCTACACCACTAAGATAAATGAAAGAAAGTAAATAAATTATGAACTCAACACACACACGCACACCCCTCTCTCTCTCTCTCTCTCTCTCTCTCTCACACACACACACACACACACACACACACACACACACACACACACACACACACACACACACACACACAAATTTAGATGTTGCTGCTTTAATTCCCGAAATCCATTATCTGTACACTTTTATGTTTTCAACCATTCTGCTCAGACTCCAAACCAAAATACTGTTGCGATAATTGTCATTAACTTCATGAAATTTGTTTATTTCACTTAAAGAAATCTTTTAGAAAGAAAGCAATTCCAAATCTATAGTTGGAGACATCCATAATTTAAAATATTTTTTAAAGAACTCTGTAATTATATTTCTGTTAGGAAGTATCAAGATTACCTTTCATTCTTGTCGAACTTTAAAACTGAAGTACAGCTAGAAGTGAACGTGAAATGGAATATTTCATTATTCTGTCATTTTCATAATTATGAAAAGATAGGAAAATAATTCTCAACAATGAACCAACAAACGAGTATATATGGCTAAAGTCATTTTGACGGACGATATTCTTCTACGATTGTCAAAATGTAAAATTGATAAGCATATTATTCAATAATAAAATCAATGAAAACGCTACCTTAATGAATATAATAACTTCAGTGGCATTCAGTTTCGATTTATAAAATTTATAATTAAATACTTTTTACATGCAACTATAATCTTTGTACAGATCCACAAGTAAGCTTGAAATAACTTTAATAGTAGAAGCTTATTTTTCGTTTACTTGACCTAATTTTCCTTCCAATATATATATTTTATTTTGAATTGAACTTGTAGAATTCCATGGGATCATGTGGTGGTTTTAAGATATGAACAATATGCTGGATGAATTGATTGTTTTGGCAGCAGGATCTGGAGCAACTCCAACCAATTCAGCTCACTCGAACTTTGGTTTCAGATCAAAGGAGATAAGACTAAATTAAAGTTAATTTATTACGCAAAAACGTAGAAGAAATTCTATGTCGCGATGAGTTGATGAAAATTTCAATTAAGTATTTTTAGATTAATGTACAGCAATTCTTAGAGACTTTCAAATAATTTTTCACCACTTGCTTTATGATTTATTCTTCAACTTTTCAGATGGAGACTCTCCTTTAACTTAATAATGAAACTCCTATCTGGACATAAAATTGGGAAGGTGAAGAAGGTTTTATTGATCAAGAGATGAACAATAAATATGTTAGCTTACCAGCTACAGAACAATGTAGATAGGTATTTTCTCAATTGTACACGCAGTACGAAGACACAATCAACGAACACAACATATTTTCATTACAAAAACAAATCCAATATGGAAAATTACTGGCATATACATAATCTAGAAAAAAATATAAAGAAAAGACAATATACAAATTACATTAAAAAAAAAACTATCTGGAACAAGTTCGCAGACCAATTCGTCACATACTTGGTCTTTCTGAAATCATGCAATACAAACTCAACATTCGACAGAACATAAAACATTCACCGAATGAAATAAATAAGCCTTCAACTTCTATATCCCTAATATCTCATAAAGAAGTCAATTCAGCACTTTCTCCAGAAATCAGTAAATTATCAACACCGATGCAAAAAAAAGTCACATTCGTGAACCGTATTGCTCACATCAACAACCTAGCAACCTAATAACTAAACAGTTTACGAAACACAGAACACACAAATTCAAATAACAGATACAAACAGTCTACACAATCAGAAGACTGGTATAGCAACGTGGACGATATTGTTGATATTTTGAAAAAGTCTTGCCAACTTTGCACGGCATGGGAGGGGTCTTAACCCATCCAAATCTTCTATCCCCAGTTTGGGACCTCCCAACAAAAGTGAGCAACCTGAACAACTTAAGAAACACAAAGCACACAAATTCAAAGAACAGACACAAAACAATTTACACAATCCTAATAATAAAAGGTAAGAGATCATATACCTTTCCCGAGAAAGATTATATATATATATATATATATATATATATATATATATATATATATATATATGTATATTTATATATATATATATATATATATATATATACTCTTTCTCTATATATATATATATATATATATATTATATATATATATATATATATATATATATATATATATATATATATATATATATATATATATATAATATATATATATATATATATATATATATATATATATATATATATATATATATATATTCTCCATCAGGTAATATTGTGTGGTGGGCCAACAATGACAATATCATGCATTCACTCGCTTCGAGCTTTGAAATTTCCTTCAGACAAGATATTCATTTATGGTCAGTTTGGAGCCGAGCAAATCAGAGCTGTTTATGGTCGCAATGCCAAATTGTGCAGCCATAATTGTTTAATTTTTTAAACGAATGATCTTATTTTATAAGTATAGCTTTGTAAAACATTTTAGTATATTATTATATGGAAGTACATTAATTACGCAAAAAGGAACCAACCCACATGCCACAAAAACTGAGATTTTAAGTTTCAAAGTTTTGAGTTAAACACACAAATATTTTAATTCTTATTACGAATTTCTCTAAATTTTCCATTTTGAGGGATTTTTCTTTTTGGATAACTACGTCCATATTATGGCCTGTTCCTTGCAAAGATTACCCTGCCTTTGCCGCCTCAACAAAGCAATTGCGTAATATTTTTCATATATATATATATATATATATATATATATATATATATATATATATATATATATATATATATATATATATATATATATATATATATATATATATATATATATCTTTATACCTTCTTCTTCTTTCTATGCTCCATATCGAAATATGGAATTTCCTCCTTTTCTTGTTAATGGGATATTAAACGCTGTTTTGAACTTGATTTTATTTAAACCTGGACATAAAAAAACTGTGAAATAAACAAACAGAAAAATATAGAACTAATATAAGACTAATAAAAATATAATAAAAATATAAGAATAATCATTTTATAAATATTCAATATAAAAACATATTTGACAAATTCACAGTCATAAATGTTCATACTAAAATGATTATGTAAGTAAATTAAATATTAAATTAAATAGTATTAATTAAGTCATTATATTTCATAAACTAAATATATATATATATATATATATATATATATATATATATATATATATATATATATATATATATATATATATATATATATATATATATAATATATATATATTTTTATATATTTAAAAAAAAAAATATATATATATATATATATATATATATATATATATATATATATATATATATATATATATATATATATATATACTATATGTCAGTTATATATATATATATATATATATATATATATATATATATTTTATTTATATATATATATATATATATATATATATATATATATATATATATATATATATGTATATATATATATATATATATATAAATATATATATAATATATATATATATATATATATATATATATATATATATATATAAAACATAGTATAAATTAATTAATCATTAAAATATAATTATTCAATAAGCAAATCCATATAATTTAGGGAAGACAGGGTATTAATCACTTTAAGATCGACAACAGGAATGAATTTGAGAGGCCCTGAAATGTTTATCCTTAAACGTTCAGATTGGTTTCGGAAATGTGTGCATGAACACGAAGCTGTAGTAGAACATTCTACTGTTCTAAATAGACATAGTGGAATTAATGAACCTTCCCCAGCTCTGAACAACAGTCTTAATGACTCAGACTTATCTCTCAATTATATATGCATTCCTTCGGAGATGTTACAAGATCAAGGGATGGCTTACGTTTATACAGATATAGTTGACCATCAGTATGTAGGGAATACTAAAGCCCCCTTATTTAGGGTGGTTCATTTTCCTAAAAAGGGAAAGGTTCTATCTTTTCCTAATGTTCATTACTTACCTCTCAGTTGCTCACATTTAGGGTCTGTGCGAATGCATATAAAGGACGTCGAAGGTAGACCGTATCCATTCACAGACGGAACACTATTGTGTAAAGTTCATATTAGAAAGAAGCAGACACTTTAACTATAATATGATGGACTATTTTTTTAACAGAGTAGAAAATCTTCCATATATGCTGTTAGAAAACCTTCTAGAAATAAGGATAGGTGTAAGATTATATATAAATGATGTAGTTAGCTATATTTATTCATTCATTAACTTACTCTCACAGTGTAAAGATAGTGGCTGATAGAAGCTCCGTTAATAATGTATAGCGATAGGGTATTCGTTGGAACAAAATTACAAAGAGGGTATGGACTGGGTGGATTTTTCTCTAAATTATGGAGAAGTGCAATGCCTCTATTTAGAAGAGGAGGTGAATATATAGGTAAAAAAGCTATACGAACAGGGATGCATACGTTACAGGATATAGCCGCAGGAGCTAACCCTCGCGAGTCCTTAAAAAGGCGAATTACAGATGTTTCAGATGAGATGTTGGATGATGTAAAGTGCAAAATAAGACGCAAGATGACGGGTCAAGGTAAAAAAACGTATGAAAATATGCGCTAAGAAAAAGCTTAAAACTAAAAGACCTCTAAAGAAAAAATGCAATGATGTATTTGCTATTTAATTACTAATTGGCATCTTTTACATAAACATCATCATACTGTGACTGAATATAAGAAAAGCTAAATCACCGATCCGATCATTATACGATCAGCACCCTCACATACAAGATGCATTTCCTCCATCCTTCTAGTCCAGACTGCTGTAAGAGTGAACTGGATCTCTTCTCAATGAACCCCACCCAGATTAGGTTAACTGAAACCAATTTCATCAGCATCAACCCCATACACTCAATTACCAACACCGATGTCCCTCTCGAGTTCAATATACCAGGTACTTCGGATCATTATTTAGATCCATCCAACGTGTTTTTATATCTGAAAACGAAACTGACGAAACCCGATGGTACAGACCTTTCATCATCTGACGATCACATAGTATTCACGGAATCCAATTTCCTGTATACCTGTTTTAATCAGATTGAAGTGTATCTCAATGAAACTTCATTAAGTGAATCAGCTGCAAATTATCCTTATAGAAGTTATATAGAACATTTATTAAATTATTCCGACGATGCTAAACAGTCTCACCTCCAGTCTTGCGGTTTTTATAGTTTCAAAGACGAGGCTGCACATATAGATAAAGCGGGTAAAGCCACAAGGAACACATATGAATTTTACGGACGTTTAAACGGTGATATCTTCTCTCAAGAAAGACTTATTCTACCAGCTGTAGATACTAGAATTCGATTAACCCGTTCAAATCCTAAATTCGCTCTTAAAATAAAAAGTAAACCTACTGCAACGGCTGTATGTCCTGAACCTGTTTACAAGTTGCTAGAAGCCTATCTCTATGTTAGAAAAGTGAAATTACTACCCCAGAGACATTTGGAAATCGAAAAATCTCTCTTGAACACTACAGCAAAGTATCCTATCAAACGAGTGGAAACAAAGTTGTTTAACTTTACACAGGGATTATCAAGTATCAATATCCCTAACATTGTGAATGGTAATCTGCCTCAGAAAGTAATAATAGGCATTGTTGAACATGAAGCATACTCAGGGAATTATAAAAAATCACCATATAAATTCGCCCCTTTTGGACTTAGAGGTATCAGTCTACATGTAAACGGTCAACCTTACGGTCGGGACTATGAAATGTTATACAATGGATCGCAGTCTCTATGTTCACGACCTTTTTACGATCTAATAGCTAACACTGTTTCATGCAATGACAGCGGGACAGGGATAGATCTCACCGCAGACCTTTCAGCTTGTAACGCTAATCATTTAAACACTTATGATCTGACCGCAGACCTTTCAGTGCAACGCTAATCATTTAAACATTTTGAAAAAGAGGACATTAGGGTTATTCTCTCCTTTAGTGGAAGTCTACAATCACCCATCACTGTCCTGGTTTATCTGGAACATCCTCAGCTCATTGAAATTGACAGAGTACGCAACGTGATTTTGAATTATTAAAGATGAATGAAGAAGAAATAAAAACTGTGTTTAAAAGCGAACCTCGATTTATAGGAGTCTTCGCTATTAATGAAGTAGGATCTGTAAAACTAGAGAAGGATACTGGTTTCGTGTTCAACACTTCACATCGTCACATTACAACAGGAGGACATTGGATTTCTGTATATAGGGATAAAAATGGCATTGTTCATCTGATTGATTCTTTGGATTTAAAATTTATATTGAATAATCAATATATCCTTTTATTTTTTAAATATAATAATGTAAATTATATAAAAACTATGTCTTTACCCTGTTCAAAAATCACACTCTAATTTATGTTGAGTCTATTGTATTTATTTCATTATATGTTTTTTTAAAAAATATGTGTTTTAATGAATTTGTAAATATATTTGATGCTAAAAATTTGTATGTCAATGACTATATAGTTTCTAGTTATGTAATAAATGCATTAAAATGAAATAACTTGATTTTACTACCCTTTAAATATATATATATATATATATATATATATATATATATATATATATATATATATATATATATATATATATATATATATATATATATATATATATATATATATATATATATATATATATATGTATATATGTTTGTAATACATTTAAAAAGGTATATATTTATATATATATATATATATATATATATATTTATATATATATATATATATATATATATATATATATATATATATTAAAAATAATAAAAATATATATATATATATATATATATATATATATATATATATATATATATATATATATATATATATATATATATATATATATATCAGGTTAAACCAAAATGGTTGTAAAAGTACATTGTTCATAAAGCTGAAAAGATAAAGTTTTCAGGAAAATTCATGTTTATGACGTTACGAATTTAAAGGTTGCTGGTTACAAGCCTATGAATATGATATTCAGTTGAGAACCAACCATCGTAACCATAGCTGTGTTTGTAATACATTTAAAAAGGTATAGCTATGGGACTTATAACATATATTCAAAGGTGCTGTTTTTTTTTAAAAACCTGGTATACATGTGTCAACTATAATTCAGATTTTTCGACTAGGCATCCCTACACTCCACGTGATCCAGCCAAAATCCGCATTGTATATGCATCTGATAATGTCCATGGTTACAGAATAAGAGCATCAGCTGCTAAGAAAGAGGGACACGAGATTACATACTTCGATATAACATTAAAGTATAATAATATGGTACCTATACTGGATGAACATATAGAGAAATTAAAGGTTGCTGGTTACAAGCCTATGAATATGATATTCAGTTGAGAACCAACCATCGTAACCATAGCTGTGTTTGTAATACATTTAAAAAGGTATAGCTATGGGACTTATAACATATATTCAAAGGTGCTGTTTTTTTTTAAAAACCTGGTATACATGTGTCAACTATAATTCAGATTTTTCGACTAGGCATCCCTACACTCCACGTGATCCAGCCAAAATCCGCATTGTATATGCATCTGATAATGTCCATGGTTACAGAATAAGAGCATCAGCTGCTAAGAAAGAGGGACACGAGATTACATACTTCGATATAACATTAAAGTATAATAATATGGTACCTATACTGGATGAACATATAGAGAAAATTATGGAAACAAGCAATGTGTTTAAAACATTTATAGTCAATGTGGAACGATTTAAAATGAAGATACCACTCCCTATCCATCTAAAAATTTCATCCAAGATACGTACTTTAACCGATCAAGATCTTGATGAACATTCAAAGAAGAGGATAATAAATTATATAGTAACAACTATAAGAAATGAGATATCTGGGGAATATGTTACATTTCCACGTGGGAACCATCAAGATGTTTGCGGTTGGAGGTGAAAGTTTTATTTATATATGTACACGCATTTGTAAATTTTACTAATATAGTAATTATGTAATAAATTTTCCTCCTGAGTAAAAAGAACTTTTCATATCTTCTATATATATATATATATATATATATATATATATATATATATATATATATATATATATATATATATATATATATATATATATATTATATATATATATATATATATATATTCCAATATTTAATGAAGTTATTTTTCCACCAGAATGTGTGTTTCGGATAGGACTTGAAATAGTAAAGCCCCACAGTAAGGCAATAAAGCCGTAAAGACAAAGCGCATAGCCGGGGTGAGGGGAGGGTCCCTCTGGGGCTATTTGCGCTACTGCCTTATTGAGTTATAGCTTTAAGGTCGAAAAAAACATGTTTTTATTACAAAAATTTAACAGTGAACAAGGGTTTTGTATAAATAAAAATTAAGAAAGTTTAAGTATAAAATAAAATGGCTGTCTCATAGTACAGAAAACGGATTACTTGAAAAGAAAATACAAAGTGGTGTAAACACTTTATTAAAAAAGTGTACATTAACGTCACAACTACGAAATATTTTTAGCGTTCGCGCGGTAATATTGCGCCTGCGGGCGCCCGCGTCGTTTCCGGGCCGGGGGTGCGCCTGAGGGCGCGGGGCACCCTCGCGTTCGGTCTTGCCATCCTGCGATCGTTTAGAGAGTTGAAACCGTGATTCAGCATACTGCGTCTTCCTCACCGCTTTTTCTTCTTTTTTCAATAGGAACCCTAGAGGAGGGGTTCTCAGACTCATTGAGTCAGGGAACCTCCTAATGCACCTATGTTATTAAAGCATATATATAAGTCTCTAATATCAAGTGTTAAGTATATGTTTACTAATTCGGCACCACACCGGCTCCACACCGGTGTCGGTACCTACACCTACAATCCATTTGATCCGCCATGCGAGACCTTCTTTTTCCTTCTTCTTTTCCTACATCCATCTTCCTTCGTCTTCTTCTAAGCTTTTCTTCTTTTTCAGAGGGCCCCCCCTTCAAGAAGGGGGACCTAAAACTCATTTTGGGGTTCTGAAACCCAAAAAAATGTGTTCTACACCTATGAAAACATAGATGTAGACACCTCATTTATCCTAATATGTGGTTGGAGCCAGAATTCCAATCTGGCACCGCAACTCCTCAACTCCGGCTCCGGCCCATATGGTTCGCCATTTATTTTAACATCGCCATTCTATTTCATTTATTCTCTTCTATTCACTCATCAAATTTCAACCTTCTAAGTCCATTTTTAGGTTTTGGGGGCGGGGACCCCCCACCCCCCTTCGGCTTGAAACATTGGAGGCAACGATGTTGCCACATATAAAAAGAAGGCATGCCAAGTTTGAAGAGGATACGATGTCTCTAACACCTCTTTTGCTAAGGTATGACATTTGGGGTCATTTGAAACCAAATAAATGACCCCCCGCTGGGGCCATGGGGACTCTGGCGTTCGGGAAAGTAACTACGGGAATCTTATTTTTGAGACATTCTACCCCTGTTTGACACCCGTCATGATAGGTTTTTGACGAAGGGTAAGCCCTCTACGAAAAACGCATGTTGGTGCGTTCTAAAACCGCAACGGTTGAAACGTCGCGCTCGGCAATAGCGGCAATCGACTCGGCATACCTCAAAACATATTAGGCAACACCGAGTTCGGCTTCATAGCTCCAGAAACAAAAATGTTGCACAGGTGCATTAGAAAAGGGGGGTAGGGTAATATCTAATACTAACTCTTGTTAGGAGTGAATCGATTCCGTCGTAAACCACAGGAATCGATTCAGCAGTGTCGATTATGTACTAATGCGACGCAATATCGGGCCTATTCCGTCACATGCAGATATATCGCACTAGAGTGTTAGAAAAGGGGGGTGGGGTAATAACTCGTAGAAGGAACCAACCTAGCACATTCTAATATACACCAATCGAATCCTCATACCTTATAACATAGGGATAGACACCAATTTTTGGTGCATTCTATGACTTAGGATATGGCCTGCTAGAAAATGCTAGAAAAGGAGGGTGGTGTACTAACTCGTAGAAGGAAGCATCCTAGCACATTCTAATATAAACCAATCGAATCCTCATACCTTATAACATAGGGATAGACACCAATATTTGGTGTATTCTATAACGTAGGATATACCGTGCTAGAAGGGCTAGAAAAGGGGGGCGGGGGGCTAACTCATACAAGGAAGCATTCTAGCACCTTCTAATACACACTAATCGACTCCCCGTACCTTATAACATAGGGATAGACACTAATATTAGGTGTATTCTATAATATAGGTCGGCACGTGCTAGAAGCTAGAAACAGCTGTGTCTGCGGTTTTGCGGTTTCTAGCATAGGTCCCAAATCTGTACAATACTACTGAGGTAATAATGAAATTGGGTCTTGTTGCAGAACAGTATAATAGGAAAGCTGTTTTTCTTGTTTGATTGTTGTCTTCCTTTGACAATTTTTCTAACCCTTCAACGATTTTTATCATATTTATATTGAAAATAGCAATACTATGATATATTTGAGTCCAACGGGTTTCACAAAGTTTAGGCAAGTTGGGAATGTATTTTCTTCTCAGGGTGGAGTCTCTAAAAAAGTTTGTCTTCTATTGTGGCAATAGTATTTCGAATTTCCGGAATAATGTTTAGGTCATTAATGACCAAATTAAGTCGATGGCTTACGCAGTGAAGATCTAATCCTTTTTTATATTTTTTCCTAAGTTTCTTTACAACTCCATGTTCTTTCCCTGCCATTGCTGAGCAGCCGTCGTACCCCTGACCAACGCATAGACTCGGATCCAAACCTTTTTTTCCTATAAACAAATCAATCAAACCCCAGAAAATCTTCTCGAACAGTCATTTTTTCCAGATCGAAAAACCATCGAAACACAAATTGATAATTTCATATTGAATCATCGGAGACGTCCAGACTGCATTTTTTTTCTTTCCTTGAATATGTTCTTTCAAATCCACATCACGTCATCACCACCTTCTATTAAAAGTTTAATCAGGTCTTCAAAAATTCCCTCATGCAGGCCTATACCTCTTAAAGATAAGTCATGGTTCCGCAGAAAATTATGATCTTCATAATTGCTGTAATATTTGTTTTATTTTCTGCATTGTTTTTTGATGCGCTGTCTGCAGCTAAATATCAACGAGTAAGCCTTCCGTGATTGATTTAGCAGCTTTGGCAGCCGCCAAATTCTATCGACATACTGAGAGCTTTAGTGGAGAATACTGTCAGAAGAAACGAGCTGTATAAAAGCACACAGCTAGTTGATTTCAAGCCAATATGAAAACGAAAACAAATTAAAACTCTTTAGAAAAAATGTTAGTTTATTATACGTAAGTAATTAGTAATTATTACTTCATTATCTATCGATTGATGTATCTTTTTCAGTTTTTCTGCTAACAAACTCTTAAAAACGTCGTCTGGCAAACATATAAGGTTCATTTTTTTTTGTTTCGCCAAGATTAAAGGGGGACAAGTGCTCCCCCTGCTCTCCTGCATACGCCCATATATATATATATATATATATATATATATATATATATATATATATATATATATATATATATATATTTATTTTTATATATATATATATATATATATATATATATATATATATATATATATATATATATATATATATATATATATTTTTTTTTTTATATGATATATATATATATATATATATATATATATATATATATATATATATATATATATATATATATATATATATATATATATATGGACAAGTGCCCCCCCTGCTATATATATATATATATATATATATATATATATATATATATATATATAAACCGTAATTATATTTAGTTAAGCCGTTTTCGTTTTTTGCATTTGTGCTTACGAAACGTTAGAAATGCTCGAGTTTGTGTTAGTTTTTGTCAAACTTAGCGCAAAATCGTAAGAAATGCTAACCAAACGTAAGGAATTTCCTTAATTCTGTAAGGTTGCTATTTCCCGTGCTTGTCGAATTTAGTACGTTCTTACGAAAAAATTTAAACAAACAAAATGGCAGCTTGGTAAGCCCGTTTGAATTGATGAATGTTTCATTCAATAAAATCAGCCTTAAATATAATTTCTTGCAAATCGATAAACTCCATCACAATAGCTGATCAATTATTTGTAATATAAACCATTTGTTATTTTTTTTATATTTCTTTTTATTCCAAATGCACGTGCTCCATCACAACAGCTGATTCCAATTACTTGTAAACAAAAGTAAGCATAATACGAAATCGAGGTCGATTGTGCACGAAATTCGTTGTAAAACTGTGTAAGCGTTTCTTTTCGAGCGTAAGCACAAATAACAAAAAAGAAAACGGCCTTAATCAGTTTATTCACCGAAAAATATAGTCGTTTTCGTTTTCACCTTTGTGCTTACGAAACGTAAGAATTGCTCGAGTTTGCGTTCGTTTTCGTCAAACTTAGAGCAAAATCGTAAGAAATGCTCACCTATCGAAAGGAATTTTCTCAATTCTCTAAGGCTGCTAATTCCCGTGCTTGCCAAATTTAGGACGTGCTTACGCAAAAATGTAAACACACAAGATGGCGGCGTGGTAGGCTCGTTTGAATTAATGAATGTTTCATTCAATAAAATCAGCTTTAAATCTAATTTGTTCCAAATCCATAAATAGTTGATCAAATATTTGTAATATAAACCATTTGTTTTTTTTATTTCTGTCTGATTTCAATTGTTTATAGGCAAAAGTAAGCTTAGTAAGAAATCGCGGTCGATCATGCACGAAATTCGGGCTAAAACTGGGTAAGCATTTCCTATCGAGCGTAAGCACAAATGACGAAAAGGGTCCAAATTTAGACAATTATCGATTTTGTCATTTGTACTTGCGCTCGATAAGAAATGCTCACCCAGTTTT